>JANAVB010009994.1:7767528-8044563 GCA_029216955.1 Iris pallida
CCTAATGTTGACCTAGAGTTGACCAAAGTTGACCAGGTTTGACCAGTTGACTAAAAGTCAACTGTAGGCCAACTCTTGACCCCGTTTGATTTGCTTTGACTTGTTTTGACTTGCGATGACTGGTATGACCTAGAGTTGACTAAGTCTGACTTAGATTGACTTGATATAACTTGATTTGACCTAGATTGACTTGACATGACTTAGTGTGACTCAGTGAGACATAGTTTGACCTAGATTTTATATCATTCATTATAAATCATTATTAACTTTGTTAAACCTAAATTAACATGAAATATCACATCCTTAGGTTTCTGATTTCCACTCTGAGCATTGATATATCCTACAGCTCAGGACAGCAGGCGAGTACATTCTCTGATAGCAGTTACTTATTTTGATATCTTCTCTACCAGCTCAGTTATAGTGTTTACTTGATTCTCGACACATTGGTGCACGGACTAGTATTGTCGGATTCCTGTCATGATTGGATTTCTTGGGATACTGGTACTTGTTTGGCCTTGATTCTTGTACTTGTATTGACGCTGATTCCTGAAGAGGACTTGCTCCCCTCTTAGGGAATCCTGCGTCATGACGTGCTATGTCCGGATCCGTATACTATTCGGGGAATGGGGAATTTTATAGATAGTGTGATCAATGTCCACCTTGAGTTACTACTTGTATCATAGCTATACCCTCACCTCACGATGGGTATAGCCTGACCTGTGCTACTACTTGCTCCATAGCTGGCCATCCCGGCCGGGCCGAGTCCACGTACTTGTAGCCGGTCGGCTGGAAGCCTGATCTTGACCCATACCGATCACATTATGCTATAATATTCGAGGCACATTTTACATTTATTACATCAATCACATATTACAGTTCAGCTTACTTTCCTGCATGATTTATCCTGACATGATTTCCAGTTTACATATCCTGTTATACTTACATCTTGATATGTTCATCTCGTACTCTGTTATGATTGACTGTTAGAGCATTTGTCATTACTATGGAATTTATTGCCAGCGTTGTACTCGTTCATTTTTCTGACATGATACCGTTATAATATATCCAGATGACATAGATGCGGACTGCTCTACCCACTATGGGTATGGTCAGGACATAGACTGCGACCAGTTGACACTCTTGGAGCCAGTGGATGACAATACTTCTATCTAGATCTATTAGCTAGGTTTGTCTGGACTGCGATCCAGCTAGCATTATCAGACTGTAGTTTCTATATCATATTTTGAGACCATGTGATAATATTGTATATATCTGGGCTTGTGTCGGACACTGGACTTATTTCCTATTTCATCTATCATATGTTTCCTTCTGTGCTATCTACCTTAGTTTTATTCTGTGATTGAGACTGTATTGTTATGTCACCTCCACTCGGAGAGTATATACTGTACAGGTACCATTATATTGCTAGTCGTAGTATTTACAGATGTTATATACAGCGTTCTACCGCCGATACTGCGGCGTAGGCTGGACGTACCCACGTGCTCGTGTCCCTCATAAGGGTGCGGGTCGTGACATCATGCACTTGGTAGGATATTCGAGGAGATGAAGGGTATAGATAATACCAGTGTAGATCCCCTCATTTGTGGTTGTGTGTTAAGGAGAACTTGCGGGTTGCCTTGTGCACATGAACTTGCAGTGTTGAAACGGGATGGTCAGGTTATCCAGTTAGATATGGTTGACAGATTTTGGACGAAGTTGGATTATGAACCCTCCAAAATGGACAGTGCAGCTGATGCAAATGTCCGAAGTCGTTGGGTGGAGACCATGGAAACTATTAATCATATGTTCGATGCGGCTACCAATTCTCAAAGGTTGTTGATGCTGAAAAGACTTCGGAAGATATCAGTTCCTTCGACATCTTCACTGCTTGAACCAGTAGGCTACAGACGACCTCGTGGTAGGCCAAGTAAAACGAAAATCTGCACTTCACATTCGACCAAGCGTGAACCAAGCAAATTTGAAATTGTTGAGTCTGCTCATGATAGTTGTTCACCTTTGGATGAAACTATAATGCTCGATGGACCTTCTTCGGCAAAACCAATGTTCACTTCTATCCGAAGGAAAAAAGCAACCTGTTCGACGGAAGTCATCACGCAATGCCACCGATATTGCATATATAGGACAAGTTCCACCTCAACATCATCCGTATGTATTAAGTACGAAAAATGTAATAGGGGATGGACATTGTGGTTTTCGATGCATAGCCCATGCACTCGGGTTGGGGGAGGAATCTTGGCCAAAAGTACGAAGTGACCTCATCCAAGAGATCACACTCTTGGGAGATATATACGGCAGATGTAACTTGATTAAGGGGTCTCCAAAATAGGTTCTTGAATCTTTGAATTGCTTCGTAGCACCAATTTTTGACCGCAAGTACTGGTGGTCATTTCCCGATATGTACTACTTGGCGGCGTCGGCCTACAACATGGCCATCGTTCACATGCACGGTGATGTCAACGTTATGTTTCTACCCAGGAGGACAGAAGTTCCAGCTAACCCTCGGCTTGCATGCATGGCATTTGTTGATACCAATCATTTCATCGTGGTAAAGTTTATTTTCTAATGTAAGCTTGAGGTTGTATCATTTCATCGTTCACATGCACGATTAATGTGTTTTTATTTATTTGTATGCAGGTAAATTTGGCCTCAGACGCACCACTACCACCCATTATCAACAGATGGTCTACTCTGCGTCTTCCATGTGCTGCTGGTTGGAGCAAAATTTATAAACAACGGATTGAAAAGTATCGTGAAACTGTTCCCTCCAAAAGCTCACATGTTGATGGTGATCCGATTAGTTTGGACGATTAGTCCTATTGTCATTTAAACGTGTGTTGCGATATTGTACTATGAGAAGATCAATGTACTGGTATTATGAGTGTTCATTGTACTGTTTCCTCCAAAGGTGTGTTCTCATTTAAATGTGTGTTGTGAAATTTTACTATGAGAAGATCAATGTACAACATTATGAGATGTTCAATGTACAACACTATGAGATGTTCAATGTACAACATTATGAGATGTTCAATGTACAGTTCCCCCAAAAATTGTTTTGTCATTTAAACGTGTTGTGAAATTGTACTATGAGAAGATCAATTTTCTGGTATTATGAGATGTTCATTGTATTTTTATCGAGAATTGTAAATATGAACTCAGCTCTGCATTTTCTCTTGAAAATTACACTGCTCGACCATTAAAGGTCGAACAAAAACCTTATGTTCGACCATTACAGGTCGAACAACTCCCTACTGTTCGATAATGAGAGGTCGAACAGACCATTTATATTCGACAATTACTAGGGGTACAACTCGGGCGGGCTAAACCCGAACCCGATCGGGTAAACCCGTTAATGGGTTGGATTAGAGTTGAAGATATTCGGGTTCGGGCTTGGGCTCGGGTTAAAATATTTGAACCCGATCAAAAATCGGGTTGGGCTTGGGTTCATGTGTTGGGTAACCCGAAGAACCCGAAACCCGACAATATATAATTTATATATATATTGTTTAATACTACTTAAATAAAAAAGTTTAAACTATAACTTTTTTCACCCGAACTCTTGTCCTAAATCTCATTTCAGTTTTATTTTGTAATGATTGAGGCTTGATTGCTATTTGATTATGCATTTAATATTACTCTTGTTTAAAATTATTTCAAATATCATATTAGAGTCTGATAAACCCGATGGACCCGACCCAACCCGATCCTCCGGGCTTGGTCTTGGGCTTCATATGTTGAACCCGAAGTCGGGTCGGGCTTGGGCTTGGGCTAGGCTTATGATCTATCGGGTTGGGCTCGGGTTGACCTCAAACCCGACCCAACCCGCCCGAGTTGCACCCCTAACAATTACTGGTCGGACAACACCTAACTGTTCGACCATTACAGGTCGAACATCACCCTACTGTTCGACCATCACAGGTCGAACAACGCCCTTCTGTTCGACCAGTAAAGGTCGGACGTTTGGTACAACTGTTCGACCTGTAACTGCCGAACAGAAGAATTATGTTCGACCTGTACTGGTCGAGCAGTACAATTTTGAGCATAAAAAATTAGCACAGAATGGACACATAAACTGAGTACATTTGCAGATCTGAGTACAACTTCATATTTACGATTTTGAGCAAAGTTCACATAAACTGAGTACATTTACAGAGTTCATAACAAAGCACAGAGTTCATTAACATAGATCTTAACAAAGCACAGAGTTTCAGTAACATGAGCACAGAGTTCATAACAAAGCACAGAGTTCATTAACATAGTTCACAACAGATTTCACAATATAGTTCATAACATGAATCTACGATCTTCGACGCCTTCGACTCCTACTAGTAGATGCCCCCTTCGAAGATTCTGGTGGTTCTTCATGCGCGATCTTCAAAGCACGATAGGCGCCGACTAAAGCTGGGACTAGCATCGATGTGTCTAGACCCTCTTCATTCTCTACCCATTGCTGGTAGACCGACTCTAAATACCCCAAAGCATTTCTGATCATTTCCCATGGTCGTGGGCCTGCCTGGGTAGATGTAGTGCCGACGGCGGTAGAGATGTTCTCCTGATCTTGGATGATAGGATGTGAAAACGTCCTATACCAATGCAGATAATCGTCTGAACACTCCCATGCAGGATTTGCAGCTCTCCTGCGGGCTTCGGTCGATAGTACATGGCTACTCTAGAATCGGAAGTAGCCTCCCAAGACATCCCACGTCAGGTTGTACTTCTGGCCCGTATTTTCCCGACGGACAATACTTGGAATCAAAGGAAAATCAGGTATCTTCTGGAGTAAGCCAAATTGTCGAAGCACGCGGTCAGGATGACACGGCTCTACACAGTCAAATGCACGTATGCATCCGTGGTAGAAAGTGACATTGTCCCGAGGATAAGAGTCCCTCATCCCATTGTAGGGTGTCCAATTGACCTACATCATAAAAAATATAATTACTAATACATAGAACACATTAATAAATGGCGTAAAAGAATGTAATAACACTCACACTATGTACTTGGAGATTGTCCAGAACCTCCCTCAAGGCCAATACCCGGTCGGCAGTTCCTGCAGAATGGGATCTCTTGGCACACCTCAAAGCAAGTGGATCGCCCAACTTATAATTGACATTATGGGTTGGCCTTGTGAAGGGAAAATACTCGTATATCCAGGCCTAAAAAAATAAATATCAAACATATAAACAAAACATAAATATCCACATAAAAGAAGGAGATAATAACATAAAAACATGCATATAAGAAGGATAGATAGCTACCTCCAGTAACGTCAGATATCCACATATTTGTCGTGCCCCACTCCGAGATGCTAAACCAAGCTGTCGATACAAGTATGCTAGAGCAGCTGCTCCCCAACCATACTCATTGACGCGGTTGACCGTCTCTAGAAGACTGAGAATTTTTGTGTCCATACGTGTGCCACTCTTGTCTGCAAATATTGTGCATCCAAGCACGAACCATAAATATGCATGGGCTGTACGTCTTCTTTTTCTCTCATCCCTACTAGTGACATCTCCACTAAATCGTGAACGGAGCCACTCAAGCCGGACCGAGCTACCTCTCTGGCCCTGAAGAGCATCGACTGCCTCCCTTTTTGTCACCCCAATAATCTACTGATCATTTTCTTAGGTTCCTCTGGTCCCCTTGCCGACTCTGGTGCAACCACAGGTAATCCACTAACCGGGAGTCCGGTAAGACAAAATACGTCATCCAATGTAATTGTCATCTCACCGAATGGCATATGGAATGAGTTGGTCGCCGGTTGCCAACGCTCAACAAACGCGCAAATTAGATTTTTGTTCGGTATCTTATATGAAATCCATCTCAAGTCTGGAATTTTAGAACGATGGATCAAATCCATAAATTCATTGCCCCCTTGACCAAACTTCCATGTCTCCATCTTGGTCGTGTGGCACCAACACCTCAATAAGGGCCTTTCAATTCCATTCCAAATTTAGAACGCCACATGAGTCTTGAAACTTGGGATAAGTCGGGGATCCTGAGGTCCACCGGGACAAGGGCCCGTCAATATATCACTGTCAACACCTTCTTCCTCATCTTCCTCAGCACGTGCTTCCTCATCTTCCTCAGCACGTGCTTCCTCTTCTTCCTCATCATGTGCTTCCTCTTCTTCCTCTTCTTCCTCAACATGTTCCTCATCCTCTTCTTCTCTAGTACGTGCAGCTGCCTCTTCTTCCGCAGCACATTGCTCTTGCATTTGAATCGGAGCAACTGTTGCTCCTTCTTGAAGACTGCTACGTGCAGCGGCCAACTCTTCTAACCGATGCCTCCCAGTAGAAGCTGTAGGTCGTCTCCTCATATATATCATTCCTGCTAAATTGAATGAAATATCAAGAATTAAACAATCTATACAGTCAAAATGAACTGTTCGACCAACACTGGTCGAACAAATATATACTGTTCGACCATTACAGGTCGAACAAGTACCTACTGTTCGACATATGCAGGTCGAACAGAAGCAGGATGTTCGATTACGGAGGATCGAACAAATCGTTAGTGTTCGACATATGTCTGTCGAACAAGACGTGAGTGTTCGACATATGTCTGTCGAACGTCTGCACAAATGTCCGACTTCATGTTGTCGAACGTACGATTTTCTGCCCGACCAACCAGGCTCGGGCAGAACAGGAAAAATCGAAAAAAAAACGAAAACGAAGATGTTCGTCCAAGAAAATGACGAGTTTTTGAAACCCTAATTCAGTGATCCTAAACGAAAGACTCAGTTCGAAGTAATGGGGAGGTTTGATTTGAAAAACTCACTATATTGTTGGGATTGGGGTTCATCTTGGGATCGATCTTCGGATTGGCCCGCCATTGTAACGAAACAAACTCCTTGTCGTCGAACGGGACTCCTTGTCGTCGAACGGGAGGGGGGGTTCGGCCGCTTGGTCTTCGGGAGAGAGAAGAGAATGGATTGTTAGTGGTGAATAGAAATGGGGTGTTTTATTTTGTATAGAATGGGGTGTACTTAGGATTATTGGTTTGAGAAGAGAGGAGAGTGGGGTGTGCTTAGAAAGGGCATTTCTGTCAAAAAGTGGGGTGTGCTTAGTATGTTTTTAAGTTTTATTAAATATATATGTGGTGTACTTAGTAATTGGGGTGTCCTTAGCAAGTCTTGGGGTGTGTATAGCCGGGCCCCATAACTTAATAGGGTCCAGCGAGTAAAACTTTAATACCGAAGGGGGTATCAAAGTTTTGATACCCCCTATGTATGACAAGTGGGGCCCCCTCAATATTTATGTATATATATATATATATATATATATATATATATATATATATATATATATATATATATATATATATATGTTTACACATTTTACGAAGATGGAGGGGTCCACATGTCATACATAGAGGGTATCAAAACTTTGATATCCCCTTCAGTATCAAAGTTTTCTCTGGGTCCAGCTATACACACCCTAAACTTACTTAGCACACCCCATTAAATTTTTTTTTTCTTATTCTACCCTTGCTGAGCACACCCCATGCTCCCCTCCCCTCCTCCGCCGACCCTCCTCCTCCTCCCCCGACCCGCCTGCTCCTCCTCCTCCTCTGACCCTCCCCCCCTCCGCCGACCATCTCCCTGCTCCCCTTCCCTCCCTCCGTCGACGACCCTCCCCTGACCCGCCTCATCCTCCTCCTCCCGCTTCCCGATCCCCGACGGCCGACCCCATAAACTGTTGTTGAAACAAAAAAAAAATGAAAACAATTTGGGTGTATTCACAGGTAGGTTCTCCCCTAGTTTGTCGACCTCACAGAGGAATGTTCGACCCACGACAGTCGAACTATAGTGTGTACGCTCGACCAACATATGTCGAACATAAGATGGCATGTTCGATTAGAACATGTTCGACCAGTGTTTGTCGAACAGAAGAAGACATGTTCGAGCCGTATTTGTCGAACAGAAGAAGACATGTTCGACAAATATTTATCGAACGGACCATTGTCCGTTCGACCAATATTTGTTGTGCTCATCGCAAAATATAGGGTGAGCTCAGCAATGGTAGAATAGGAAAAAGATTTTTTTTTTAAAAAGGGGTGTGCTAAGTAAGTGTTGGGTTGTGTATAGCCGGCCACAACTTAATATTCTAAAAAAATAAAGACCAAATTACTCATATTTCTCTCATGCATCTCCTATTGTTGTCCTCCTTCTCCCTCCCGGCTGATCTCTCCCGCCCCATCCGACTACCCCACCCTCGTCCGTCCCCGGCTGCACCCCCCCTCTTTCTCTCTTCGCATGCTAGCGCTGCCGTCGTTGTCATCGTCGCTGCATGCAGAGAGAGAGAAAGGGTGTAGATACGGACGGCGCGAGGCCGCGGGGTGGGGTGGGGGGGGTGGGGGGAGGCGAGGGAAGGAGGGGGGGTTGTAGGGGTGAGGTGGGGGTTAGAGGGAGAAGATGGAATAATTTTGTCTTTTTTTAATTGTTAGGTATCAAGTTAAACGTATTAGTCGAAAAAGGATATTAAGTTAGGCTATTTATAAGGGCACAACCTTTTTTACTCGGGGCTAGCCAGGATTAGGGCTAGCCAGGCTTTGAGGAACTTTTACTCGGGCTGTCCAAATTTTCTATTCAGGGGCTATCCATTTTATTCTTCTCCACTCTCTTTCTTCACAAATCCTGGCTTTCTTCTTCTTCTTCTTCTTCTATCCATCTTCTTCTTCTCCACCATTTCCATTCTCACATCTTCATCAAAACCCTAGTTTTTTTTCTCATCATCATCATCTTCTTCTTCTCCACCGTTTCCATCATCACCATCTCCATCAAAACCCTAGTTTCCTTCTCTTTTCCAATTTTGATGGCACCCAAAAAATTAAATAAACCCTAAAATGTATAAAAATAAAGGTTAAATACTTCTTTCCTCACAAAGAATGCATGGAAATAAATCCTAAAATGCATATTTCACTCTATTATCAAGATTGAAATAAACCCTAATATATTTTTTTCATTCGGGAATGTCGACTTTAGGACTGCCAGAAATTGTGACAGTCCTAAAAGGAACTTGCTGTACAGTAAGTATCTTTCAGGACTGCCTCAATTTCTGGCAGTCCTCAATATGTCTAGGACTGCCAGAAATTGTGGCAGTCCTGTTGTAGAGGATGTCCCTTTCGGGACTGCCACAATTCCTGGCAGTCCTCATTACTTCTAGGACTGCCAGGAATTGTGGCAGTCCTCATTACTTTCAGGACTGCCACAATTCCTGGCAGTCCTCATTATCTTTTATACCTACCACTTGGTTAGCCCTGAGTAATTTTTTCAGTGGCAAACTTGTAAATAATGAAAAACTAACACTTGGACAGCCCTGAGTAAAATGTGCTGTGCCCTTATAATTTACCTTAAGTTAGTACGTATAAAAGTTGAGGGTATCAAATTGAAAAATTAGAATAGTTAAAGGTATCAAATTGTAATTTAGCCTAAATAAAAGGCAAATTATAAGGGCACAGCCTTTTTTACTCGGGGCTGTACAAGTGACTGTTTTCCATTATTTACAAGTTTGCCACTGAAAAAATTACTCAGGGCTATCCAAGTAGTAGGTATAAAAGATAAGTGTTATAATTTTTGTTTTCTTCCGCTCTCTCTCCATTCCTCACAAGAAGAAAAGAAGAAGAAGAACAAGAAGAAGAAAAAAAAAAACAAGAACATCAATTTTTGCAAACCTAGTTTATTTTGATTTTTTGCTCTCTTCTAATTTCTCAGATCTCTTTCTCCAAACCCTATTTTATTTTATTTTCTTCTTGTTTGGGCATTATGGATGAAACCCTAGTTGTAGAAGAAATTGGGTTATCAAATCTATCAAATCTATTAATCTATTAGTCTATTAACAAATTTTTCTTTATTAATAGAAGAATTATGCATGAAATCCTAGTTTTAGAAGAAAACTATGGAAGAAATCATAGTTGTAGAATAATTGGATTCATATCAGGACTGCCACAATTTCTGACAGTCTTAAAAGTATTGAGGCCTGCCAGAAATTGTGGCAGTCTTGAAATAGACTCGATGTACAACAGGACTGCCACAATTTCTGGCAGTCCTAGAAGTAATGAGGACTGCCAGGAATTGTGGCAGTCTTGAAATAGACTCGATGTATAACAGGACTGCCACAATTTCTGGCAGTCCTAGAAGTAATAAGAACTGCCATGAATTGTGGCCGTCCTGAAAGGGACATGCTCTACAACAGGACTGCCACAATTTCTGACAGTCCTAGACATATTGAGGACTGCCAGAAATTATGGCAGTCCTGAAAGATACTTGCTGTACAGCAAGTTCCTTTCAGGACTGCCACAATTTCTGGCAGTCCTAAAGTCGACATTCCCGAATGAAAAAAACATGTTAGGGTTTATTTTAATCTTGATAATAGAGTGAAATATGCATTTTAGGATTTATTTCCATGCATTCTTTGTGAGGAAAGAAGTATTTAACCTTTATTTTCATACATTTTAGGGTTTATTTAATTTTTTGGGTGCCATCGAAATTGGGAAAGAGAAGAAACTATGTTTTGATGGAGATGGTGATGATGGAAATGGTGGAGAAGAAGATGATGATGAGAAAAAAAATTAGGGTTTTGATGAAGATGTTAGAATGGAAATGGTGGAGAAGAAGAAGATGGATAGAAGAAGAAGAAGAAGAAAACTAGGGTTTGTGAAGGGAGAGAGTGAAATTTAGAAATGAGAGTGGTTTTTTGGGTTTGGGGGGCTGTGGGCTTTGGACAGCCCCCTGAGTGGAATATTTGGATAGCCCTAGTAAAAGTTTCTCCCAACCTGGCTAGCCCTAATCCTGGCTAGTCCCGAGTAAAAAAGGCTGTGCCCTTATAATTAGCCAAATAAAATGAGAGTAAATAGAAAGGAGTCATTTGTGGTACTCCACTCCATGGCCTGCTCGACGTCGCCGCTGCAGCCGCGTGTCCTCTCCTCCTTGTTCGGCGACCGCCTCGTCCACTCCGCCGCCGTCGGGCCGCTGGCTCCTCTCCTCCTCCGCGGCGCCAGAACAGGTCAAGCTCTCCTCCCTCCTCTTCCCCCCAAAATTACGAATTCTTCGACTTCGGCACGACACGGGAAGGACACCGACACGAAACCTATTGTGGCGGATGTACTTTGGGGTGTACGGGCTGCGTATGATACGTGTCCCGCATGTGTCCTTCATGACATGACACACGGGAAGGACACTGACACATAACCTATTTTAGAAGGCTGCGTACTATAGGTGTCCAGTATGTTTCCTTCATGACATGACACTGGCGTGTCCATGCTTCCTAAGTCTCTGCAGAAACACTGCAGTATATGGGTTGATAAGTTTGATTCCCGTTTGAAATGGAAAACGCTCCATTTCATACTGCCATCGCCGAACCATGCTCTCAAGAGCGTCTGGCGTTTACCCTTTTCTTGACCGAGATTCCAATAGAAACGGCAAACGCCCCATTTCAAACGGGAAGGAAACTAGTATGAGCCAGTTTGGTTCCCATTTAAAATGGAAAAAATTGTCCATTTGAAATGGCAAAACGCCAATGGCAGCTCTCGCGAGCGAGCGACGTTTGCTGTTTTTGGCATTTTTGTACGGTGAAAACGACAAACGCCAACGCTGGTAGGGAAACAAATTTCGTTTGCCATTTGGCCAGGATGCCGGCAGGAATGGCAAACACCCCATTTTAGGCGAGGAATGAACTAGGTACCATTGTGTAAACCATGTTATTATTCATTATAAATTTTCTCTTTGCAGGACCCAAACAAACATCAGTCCAATTGTCAAGGACGACATGCAATCTGACCAATCTATTGTTCAACGAAAGGTACTTCCAAGCACTCTGTGTTTCATTACGCAGTGCACGGATTATTCACGAAGCACGAGCTCATGTTATTTAGTTGGTCGATCCCATTGATTCTTCATTTGGAGCTGTAGACTCGATTAAAGATTTATGCACACTCTTTTAACTATCCAATTATTTGTTTTTCTAAACATTATTAGAAATCAAGATGAATCCAAGCGTTTGCGTCCGGGGAAGGTATCTCCTCGTTGTCACGTTCCCGATCACATAATGAAGCCTCCGTATGTTAATTCCAGGCATTCGCCTGGGATTGCTAGCAGACCTCAAGTGCATGATGAGAGAGGAATCGAGTGCATGCGTGCATCCGGAAAACTCGCAGCACAAGTTTTGGAATATGCCGGCACTTTGGTTCAGGTAAGCTTCACTGCATAACTATTTATGAATCATAATGCACAGGTTTGTTAGCCTTACTGGCGGGGATAAAGAAGATTTGAGGATCCAATATATGGTAAAGCAGAGTTAATGAAACTCCCTATAAAACGAATAAACCTATCGGCATATATTTATGATTCTTATGTTATTGAACGTAAGCTCCCTACAATAATTGGGACACGAATTGGCTGGAACATTAGTGTAGGATTGTACCGAACTCGAGTGGCTCTTGTGGTTACCGAGGTGAGGTATAAGACCCCGGCTCGGTGGCGGAAATTCAGTGGATCGAGCCACGGGGGCGTATTATTCCTTCCATTTATTTGGTGGGAGTTGGGAGGCAATGGACCTAACAGACATGCAATGCAGCGTGCACAAAGCCCCGTGCGTATCGTCGGGCATCTAAAATAAAAAATAAAAAAAAGTGTAGGATTGTGTGGAAACTCAGGATATTATATGAGCCACCACTTCTTTCTTGTCACGACCCGCTACCTAAATTGTTGGGCCGGGCCGAGCCATGTCCAGCCTACGCTTGTGTTAAAGCGTAGTAAGCTGTTCTCAGAGACATACAATATGGTTCTAAGTGTGCTAACAGTTCTATTATAGCATTTTAAGGGTTCATCACAACACAACATCTATAAGCGAAAGCAAACATGTTTAGTTGGTTATTACACTTCCAAAGTATGAAAATTGGAGACAAAGTCCAGTACCCAAATATAAGTTCATAATAACCCAAACATCTAAGTCCAAGATAGCTAATGTAGCAACTAGGCGAGGTTCCCTGCGAGAACTTCCTCAGGAGCTAAGGCCTGATCCTCGGTAGTGGCCTCATAAAAGTATCACATAGCATCTCTTCCTCGGACAATATGCCTGCAACGTTATCCTGTAAGGACAGGAGCAAGTACTGATTCTACAAACTGAAAATACTGAGCATAGAATGAAAAGAGATGTAATATATAGAATCATGGCATATCACAGTTTATCATGTAGCAGAAACATTTGTCATGGCGACACGTATATATAATGTTTAAAACTGGAGCAGGTACGTGATCGTCAATAGGTATAAAATATACCGGTGTACAAGTCTACGTGCAATAAAATGTACGTACGTACAAGTCTACAAGTATATGTGTACATACGTACAAAAATGCGGGATACGCCTACGACAAGGTAGCATGTAATGCGGCCTTGCTCGGTACATACGTACGGGAGAAGGGGACATGATCACGTACTCAACTATCAGTTTCCTCCATGCCCCAGTAACCATCATGTGAGATATACAAGAACAGTATAAAGCATGTCGAGCATGTAAGAAACATGTGAGATATGATTTCCATTGCAAAATCTCTAAGTTAACATTTGTTCATTCACAGTTCATCATCATATGCAGTAAATAAAGTTTGTAGGGGTACTTGCCTCGTGCAAAGCAAGGATATGAATATGAAGCTATAGATGTCCAGTGTCCTGTCAAAATGATACACAAACTTAGTCTCTAAGCTATGTTCAAGATTTTACACTAGCGGTGTGACACGGCTCCTAGCTAAGTGATGCTCTAACATAGAAGTCCAATGTGGGGTGATACAACATCTAACCCAACACTTAGGGTCTCTTCACTAAGGTAGGGTAAGGTCCCAATACTAAAATATCCCAAAATCCAATATTAACACACAAGGTAATATTATTCAATTAATAATTCAGACTGTGCATTGTGTTCCAACAATTATTAAAATAGTTATAAAGTTCCAATATATATGAAATAAGGTACCAAAATGATCCTTGTTAATTATAGTAATTTATTATAAATTTTCTGGAATTTATAAACTACTGTAGATATTTATAAAAAATTAGTTTACATATATACTTTAAAAATGAGTTCTGTTTCCCTATTTTTGGACAGTGGAAAATATGTAAATTAAATGCTGAAAAAATTATATTAAATTAGCTAAATTAACATAGTATTTAATTATATTTTTTCTGGAATTTATACAGTACTTAAAAGCTGTCTAAAAATTCAAATACAATAAAGTACAGATTTTGAAAATAAATTATTAATTATTTACTATATTTTGTCTACGTATACGAAGTTGAACCGAAGTCCATATACGGGACCCAAGGTCATGAATCAAGTCCGATATGACTCGTACATACCTTGAATGTATTTAGACTCATTTGGGTCCACAAAACCCATACTAGTTTGGACTTAAATGGCCACAATTAATAAAATACGTAAAAATACGAATTTAGACATATATGTAAAAGTGCATATATAATAATATTTTAATGTAGTAAAATATACATAATAATTATATTTATTGACAATAATATGACAAGTGAATTTACATATAATAAAATACAACATATATATATAAATAAATAAATTTATGAAGACAAGTAATTATGTATATATATTAATACATATATATACATATATATAAATATAAAGGAAAATGCATATATATATATATATATATATATATATATATATATATATATATATATATATATGGGAGCAGATCAAAAGCCCCCCTAAGAAAACTCCCTAAAACCCCCCCTCACTCTAATTCGTAATATTAATGTTAATATTAATGTTAATGTTAATATTAATGTTAATATTAATGTTAATATTAATTTTTTTTATTTTTTTATATTAATGTTAATGTTAATGTTAATATTAATGTTAATGTTAATGTTAATATTAATTTTAATGTTAAGTTTAATGTTAATTTTAGTATTTAATGTTAATATTAACATTAATATTAACATTAACATTAATATTAACATTAAATTACGAATTAGAGTGAGGAGGGGTTTTAGGGGATTTTCTAAGGGGGGCTTTTGATCCGCTTCATATATATATATATATATATATATATATATATATATTAACAAATATATATATGTATAAGCCCATGGCCCAATGGGCCAAACCCATTATCAATCAGTAACCAAATCCGAAACCCAATAACAGTGCGGGTTTATACCCAATATCAAAATAACAAACCTAAAACCCATACTAAATTAAATTCGTGTCCTGACAGTTAGGGACACGGTGCGATTGCATCTGACACGAGTTTTGTGTTCTGGTCCAATACGACACACACGAAACGAATCTCGCGTGTCCGAGCACACTCACGAGATCCTCGACACTCGGCGACCTCACACACGTGTACACGAAACACGACACAAGCCACAGAAGAAACGACACGTACGTGTCCAGAAGGAGTTGCTGTCGGGACTGCTGCACGGCGGTGGAGGCGTCGGGGTGCGTCGGAAAAATTGCACGAAGCTCGCCTCGTTGTGGCGAACACGCTGGTGGTGGTCGGAGGCGACGGCGACGACTAGAACGGCGGCGATCCTAGATCTAGGGTTCCGGCGAGGTAGTTTAGGGCTTTCGGTCGTAGTGATGGCTAGGGTGGTCGGGGTGAGAAATAGGTTTAGGGTTTTGGCCGAGGGGGTTTTATAGGGTATATTTTTAGGGGTTGATTTGGGGATTTCAGGTCAGAAATAGGGATTAGGGTTAGGGTTTCGTCATGGTGGCCGGTCGACGTGCGACCAATACGAAGCCGAAGTCGTGGGTAGGTTTTGCAGATAAGCCCTCCATGTTTCGAAAGTTATAAAGAAACCCACCGCCTTAACTATTATCATATACCGATTTGCAAAACCTCTCCCGCTGAATTCTGTGCAAAAATTTAATTTGCACAGACAAATCTAAAATTGCAAACTGACTTAAAAACATTTATTTTAATTGCAAACTTAATTCTAAAATTGCAAATTGATATTTTAAGCTTTAAAAATCATTTAAAATTCTAGAAAATTTCCAATAATTATATTAAATTATTTTAAGGCTAAATTAGTCATTTGTGATTAAAATTTACCAATTTAAATATATTTTAATTTCAGGGATCGACATTTCTGCCCTATAATAACCTGGCTAAACGAGCTACAAAGGTATTAGAGAAGATAGGTTATTTGAACTTTTTTTCTTTTGTTTCATGATATATGGATAAGTTCGTAAAGGTTTGCCTTAACCTTCTTCATTTTAACTTAAACAGTATATGGGCCTGCCTTCACCCAATATGCCATAACTTGGCAGTATGGGGCTTCCCCATCTTGGAGGTGACAGGTTCAGCTGGTAAAGTCCTAGAACGGCCTGGGATTTTGATTGTGGTTAAATAATAGTCAGCTTGCCAAAGAAGAAAACAAACTAAAAGAATAAAAGATACTCTCAATTATGGTTTTCATCTGAAAATTGGTGATTCTATTTGCAGCCAGGTACCACGACCGATGAAATTGATAAAGCAGTCCACCAGATGATTATTGACAATGGAGCATATCCTTCTCCTCTTGGCTATGGTGGCTTTCCAAAAAGTGTTTGTACATCTGTAAATGAATGTATTTGTCATGGAATACCTGATTCAAGGGCGCTCGAGGTGCATTTTTCTCGACTTGTTTAATTATATGTTATGTTTTTCACTATTCACCTATTAATGCTTTACTAATATTGAATATGGTTCGCAGGATGGTGATATCATCAATATCGATGTTACTGTCTTCTTGAACGTAAGTTTACTATCCTTGAAGCGGTATCTATAAACTAAATAGCTTGATATCTTTCAACGGTTTGTGAGGCTTCTTTTATTTCATGGAAATAGTACAAATATATTCAACCCTCACTACAACTATGGAGTTTTGGTGTAGTGTCAGGGACTTTAACTTGGCATGGGAGTAATCTAGGGTTCAAATCTCGTCTTGGCATACATACTAAATGGATAGAAGAAATTATTATTCTTTGTGAATTTAACTCTCAAGTCTCAATCCGTAAAATGGGCATTGAGGTGCATGGTGTACTGAAATAATATAAATATATAACCCTCAACCATTGCTACAACTGTGGAGTTTTGTTCTAGTGGCCGGGACTTCAACTATTTTGTTAGTACAGCTACATTCCTTTTCAAGTAAATTTGTTCTTATTCTTAATTTGTGTAGTTTACTACTGTAAAAGAGTCCTCATCTTTTACATTTGAAATTTAAAACTTCTATGATATCTTTTTAAATACAGAAGTGGTGTGTCTTAGTTGATCCCAAATCTTGGAAAAAGGCTTCCTAGGTGGTATGACTGGGAAAACTGACCTGGAAATTTGGCTAGCTTTGATATATTTTGTTTAATCAATAATATATACTGCACTTTTTTCATGAGCTCTCTTCTGTATGTATATGTGATTCTGTTTGTATAGGGAGAAGCATGACTGCATCTGCACAAGTTTGTTTGTATAGCTTTTAGAAAGTGCCATGATGTTTTGCTTATCCTTATATCTATCTTCTTGATTCAATTTCTCGAGTGACAGTGTGTTGTAATGTGCAGGGCTATCATGGAGATACTTCTGCAACTTTCTTCTGTGGTAATGTCGATGATGAGGGCAAGAAGCTGGTTCAGGTAGGATCGAAACATTTTATTCCGCAAAATTCCTTTCAAGCAACACATTACCTGATGGTTCGTCTATCGGTTTCAATTCTTGGCCATTCTTCTTATCGGTGACAAAATCATTGACAATGACGAACCACTACTGATTACTTTGCCAGGTTTGTCTGGATGGTTATATCACTTAACCCTGACAATTATATCAGTTACTTTTCCCGTTTGCATATGTTGCCTTGAGTTGCTGTACTAGTTTGACCCTCTCATTTAAGTCATATCCCCTATTGGAACCTTTTTGTTTGATATATAAGAAAGAAAGGTTTACTGGATGTCCTACTACATGTATGGGTTTTCAATAACTTCAAATTTGGGACCTTTTTTCTCCCCTAAAAGTTACATTCAAGCTAGTTGCACTGATTGGCCAGTTAGTCTTATTTCACCATGTAGAATTGTGATTGGACTCAGATGGTATTGCATCCCAACCCAATCACAGCCCAAGGTAGGCAAAGCTAGCATCTTCAAGTTTTACTAGACATTAATTAAC
Source organism: Iris pallida (assembly GCA_029216955.1). NCBI lineage: Eukaryota > Viridiplantae > Streptophyta > Magnoliopsida > Asparagales > Iridaceae > Iris > Iris pallida. The sequence continues at coordinate 7,785,713 of JANAVB010009994.1, forward strand.
ACGACATTATTATGCCTCAATAACTGTGACAAAGTGGATTTTGTTGATGCTACAGATGACACGGTCCTTAACAGAGCTGAATGGAAGAAAAGGATTCAAATAGGCGACCCCCAAAATGTGGCATAATGGCTTTGTTTTTGTTGTTCAACTGTGTCAAGTTTTAGTTAGAAGAAATTTAAAATTGGAAGTGGTCCTACTGAAGTTATTCATGATTCTCAAGGTCTATATTGATTTTCATTCAATGTCAACAAATTACTATGTAAGTTAACCGTGCATGATACACATTCTCCATTAATTGAGCTATGAAACAAAATTTGGAATGCCAAAGTGATTTTGAGTGAGGTTACAACGGATATGAAAATTTACTCCACAAGTATTTAAGGCTGTCTTCGCTACTCAATTTGCTGGAAGACAGCTTAACAGTTAACATCAAGGTTCAACAGCTCGGTTTCTTTTTTTTGGCGGGGGGGGGGGGGGGGGGGGGGGGGGGGGGGGGGGGGGGGGGGGGGGGGGGGGGGGGGGTGAGGGGATGCCTGTTCTTTGAGTTAATCGGTTTCCTCGGTTTCATACCCTCCAATTCCAATCCGAAATGGTCAAACCTATTCGATCGATAATAAAACCTTGCTTAATACTTCACCGGTTGGAATAACAGAAATAGGACGCAGTTCCATGACAAAAAATTCTTTCATGTAAGAAAGTTGAAGCAAGACGGCAGCTAGCAGATCAGTGTTCTAAAAATCGGCCTAGGCGACGCTAGGCGGCCACCTGCCGCACCGAAAACCCCCAAATCGGCCACCTAGGCGCCAGTTCGGCCCTAGGCGGCCTGTTCGGCCAAATCGGCCCTGTTCGGCCTGTTCGGCCAAAGCGGAAAATTCAAAATTTTGAATTTTGAATTTTGAAATTTCTGAAATTTGAAATTTCAGTTTTTAAAATTCAAAAAAATTCAGATTCTAAAAAAATAATAATAAAAAATCATTAAATTTAATAATAAATAAATAAAATTTCAAATTTCAAAAAATTTCAAAAAAAATATCAAAAATTTTCAAAAGTCAAAACCCAAAACTTCAAAAAAAAAAAAATTTTTTTTTTTCTGTGCGGCCGCCTGGACGCTAGGCGTCCCTTTGCCGCACCGAATCCGCCTACCGAAATTTACAACACTGTAGCAGACTGCTCCATCATGGCCATTAGCAACAAGCAAAAGAACCAGTGGAAAGTACCATCTAGGAAACCCACTTAAATTGAGGTATCTGTTTGAGAAAAGTATATTTCTACGATGATATGAATTTGTACGAAACTCTGCTGATCTTTTTGGTGTTCGTGCAATCTATTATGCCTGTTACTTCCTTACGTTCAAGCAATATTGCCTTTGTTTGTTGGGTGGGGGGTTGTGAGTGGCACACAGATCCTCTTAACTGCTCACTTGATTTTCTTCTAGGGATCTGAACTGCACTATTGTCAAATAAAATCAACAAACCTATCTTTCCAAATGTTGGATAACAATAGGTTGGTGACTGGTGAGAGATTATGGAATTCCTTTTGGGAAACTCATGCCGACTAAGCTTGATGAATATTTGATTATTTGTATGAGATCAGTCTGCAGCTCTTCCGTTACCTAAGCAAGGCAGGCACCCTTTTAAATCTAGAAATCTGGGTGACCGAAGGCTTCATCATCCAAGCCTTCTCCATCTTGGGTTGATTACATAGCATGAGAATGGCACACAATAGAATGAATGATGTTTTTTATGAACATCTATGAACCTGGCATCCTCTTGCTGGTGCCAAATTTCTAGCAAACATAGCAAAATGAGCAAGCCATAAAACCTAACGCGAGTTCGTGCAGGTTAATAAGACCTATATTTTGGTCGTGGATTTTAAGCTCATGCAAACAAGGAGCACCAGCCAAATTCATTTAGATGAGGAAAGAATCTAGATAAGAGGTAAGATGATACAAATCAAGGTAGTCAAAGGCGCTAGGCACACGAGGCGCAAATTGTCTATATCGCTTGAGGTGCAAGGTGCATTTAAGGCGTGTGCCTGGGCGAAGCGAGACATACAAATATAAAATAATAAAAATATACATACATAAATAAATAAATTAGTAATGTAAGAAATAAAACCAAACAACATATTAAAACCAACAAAAATGTGTTAAAATATAACCAAGTGAACTAGCAGATTAGCAATAGGCAATAGTAGTCAACAGAACTAATAAGAATTTGTGTTCTTTAACAAAAAGTAACAATAAGAGGAACAAAAATTGTAAAATAAAGCAGAACCAATGGATCAATCATTCATCTTTATCGAACTCCATCAAATCATTGTCGTCATCATCACCACCGGTCCACCAATACTCTCCTCACTATTATTTTTTGCCAAGTGAGCCCTTAAAGCCCAAATAAAAAAGCAAATACGGAAGGCGTGCCTTTAGTTGTTGCATGCCTTGCTGCGAGGCGTGCGGGAGAAGGGCGCCACGCCTAATGAGGTGCGAGGGGTAGTTGGTGCGCCTTGCTGTGAGGCGCGCCTTGGGTGCACCTTTGACTACAATGATACAAATTATTGTAGGAACTTGCATTCATCTCTATGACTTACTAAGCCAAGGAGAGGAAACAAATAACATTCCCAAGGGAGAATCCTTCTTGGAGACCAAAAAATATGCTCCAGAAAACCTTCTGCAGCTTGATAACATGCCTTTCCATCATTGTGGGTTTGTAATTTATACCCTTAAAACTAATTTTAAGCTTTCTGGACTAGAGTAAAGGCAATTGCTTAGGCTGTGGAGGAGTCAAGTATAATAATGAAGGCTTAAGCATAATCTTGGAATATTCTTATGAAGGTAAGAAGATTTTGGACGCAATATTGTGAAACGGTTACTTCTGAAACTGCTATGACTCTTGTTAGTGAGATCTGCAGAATGTTTTGCCGGAAAAATATCTCTTGAACCTCTTCATGTCAAACGACTGGTTTCCTGTTCCATTATTTTCATCCCAAAGAATTTTTTTTCCCATTCGTATGATAAAAGCATGATTTCATGGCACCCGTTTTCTTGCTAAAATGTATTACTTTCATACCTTAGCTTTCTATGCTAGGGACATTATCCGTTGCTTGGTTTTGATGTAGATTCTGGTCCTAATATTTTTCAGTTTGGCAGTGAAAAATATTATAGAAGTTAAGTTAGTTTCTATTGTTAGTTGAATCCTAAATGCTGGTACAATCACTCAAGAAATGATACTGAATTATGTGTTCTCCAGGTAACGAAAGAATGCTTGGACAAGGCAATATCTATATGTGCACCAGGAGTGGAATTCAAGAAAATCGGCAAAACTATACAGTATACTATCGCTCCAGATCTTAATTCAAGTGGCCAGTAACTTACCTGATATAAGATAATATTTTTATGAGGTTTATGAAGAGTGTCTCAATCGGTGTTATATATTTTCGTGAAAATTTTGGTAAACAAGTAAACAACCTCCACTATGTTTCCTAATTCTGATATACCATTCAATTGATATCAAAGAACTAAGGTAATTGATCTACAAGTTAAGATGCTATTACATATGTAAACATGCTTATCACTAAATGAAAATCTTGATTGACTAAAGGTTTTGTATATTTAAATAAAAGAGAAATTTTGAGTGGCACTCCACTTTATTTTACCATATTTAAGGTGCACCCCACAAGTTTGCACAAATGTAAGTTACCCCCCACTTTTGACGGGTTCCGTCATTCTTTAACGGTCAACTCCTTTGACCCATTTTTTTTGACGAAAATGCCCTCTTCTCTACCCCGAGCCCCATCTCCATGACATCCCCGCTGCGCGTGTGCCTCCGCCGGCTGCCGCCCACGCCCCGGCCCACCCCCGTGCCCCCCTCCACCCCCCCCCCCCCGCTGCCCGCCGCGCCGCCGCCGCCCCCCCTCCCCGCCTCTGCCGCCGCCGCGCCGCCGCCGCTGCCGCTGTTGCTGCTGCTGCTGCTGCTGCCACCGGCGGAGGGGGGGGCGGAGGCGAGGAGGGGGGGAGCGGAGGTGGGGAGGTGGGGGTGGGGAGCGGGGGCGGTGGCCCGGGGGAGAGGGGGTGGAGGGGGGAAGAGGAAAGAAGAAAGAGGAATGAGCAAGGACATTTTGGTCTAAGAATTTTTTTTTTTTGATAGTTACCGTCTAAAGTGGGGGTAACTTACAATTGTTCAAACTTGTGGGGTGCACCTTAAATATGGTAAAATAAAGTGGGGTGCCACTCCAAATTTCTCTAAATAAAACATGCCCATTCATCTTGAAGAGAAAACTTTCAGAACTGAGTTTCATGATACCTATTAGATTTGTTGGTGCTCTTGCTCCTTGACATGAAGAGAGCTTGCTCTCAACATGCTTTGTAAAGTTTAGTCCCACATTGGAAAAGCACCATGAGTTATCTCAACATATATATGAGTATGTATTGTTGGGATATGCACATGGGGTGGTGATCCTAAGGAGGGAACCATGTGGTAATTTTACTAAGAGGTAAGGATAAGGCTCCAAGAAAAGCATTCATGCTTTTTGCTCTTGGGAAATTAATTTCCATTGGGGCTAAGCCCCGTAGGGGCTTAGCGACTCGGACTCGGACACGGACTCGGACACGGACTCGGGCTCATGGGCTCATGAGACGTAATGTGGCGTTTTGTTGGCGCACTTTGCACTTAGCACGTCAGCTTGTCGTTAGGCGCATAGTGCGCTTAAGTTGCGCTCGTTGCGCGAGCCACTTGCGCGGCCAAGTTGTGCCCCAGGTTGCGCCAGGTTGCGCAGGTGTGCCAGGTTGCGCGAGTTGCGCAACCTGGCTAGGTTGCGCGAGCTGCGCAGGTGCGCCAGGTTGCGCCAGTTGCGCCAGTTGCGCCAGGTTGCGTGAGTTGCGCAGGTGCGCCAGGTTGCGCCAGTTGCGCAGGTGCGCCCGGTTGCGCGAGTTGCGCAGGTGCGCCAGGATGCGCAGGTGTGCTGGGTTGCGCCAGCTTGCGCCGCGCGCGCCGCGTGCGCAGTGCGTGCAGTACGCGCAGTATGCGCTAAAGGCGCGCGCGCAGCTCGTAAAATTGGCGCAACTCGCGCAGTTCGTGGCTTTCCACGTTCTGACTGATTTGTAACTGATCCTGGATTTGTGGATCTGACATTATGTCGTGGCACACATTTCGGATCTGGACAGTTACATCAGTAGCTATATATTCAGAGCCTCTCTTCTCTCTAGATATTCTTCAAAGACTTCAGAAATTCACCAAGAGAGAAGAGAAAGCTGCTGCGCACCGTGTCCTTCCTCGTGCAACCGAAGTCCGTCATCGTTCCGAGCAGTCCGTCTTAGAGCAATTTTTCCAGAGCGTTCCAGAGTTCATTCGAACTTGCTGGTTCCTGGAAGCTGACCGTGTGGGCGGATCTAGCTTTGAGCACTGGTGTTTTTGACACCCCAGCAGGCCACCACCTTCCATCTTTCGCCTGTCACCTTCACTGCTGCTTTTAGCAATTCGGCCAGCATCTTCTTCTTAGAAGCACTGCTATCGGTTGCTACGTTTACGAAATCTTCTTAGATCTTCGTTTTCCAGAATCCTTCAAGGATCTCTGTTACGCACCTTCCTTGAAGTGTTGCGTTGGAACGTTGTTCTTACAACTGTTTCATTCAGTTTTCCATTGAAAAATTATGCCCCGGTCATAACAATCTCAAAGCTAGACCAGCACAATGGAAAACTCTCGTGCCTCTCTCCTCGATACCAGCTTTAACAAACTGGAGAAGTTCGACGGAGAACACTTTCAAATATGGAAGAGAAAAATTACTCTCAATCTACAACTGGTGGACGTCGATCATGTGCTGATTGAGACTGAACCAACGATTCCAGAAGGACCGACGACTCCAGAAGGTGGTACAGCAGATGCCATTGCTGCTGCACAAGTCAAATTGACCAAATGGAGAAGGGACAATAGTCTTTGTAGGCTATTGATTCTGAATGCAATGGAGGACTCCCTGGCAGAGTCATACTCTAAGAATCCTTCTGCCAGGGATATCTGGGAGTCCTTGGGAATGCTGTATGAAGATGACGATAATAGATCGAAAATCTTCATCGTCGAGAAGTACCACAAGTGGCTCTTCGAAGATGAGAAGGTAATGCTGCCTCAGGTAAAAGAGTTCTTGAAGCTGCGCCAGAAGCTAGAAGATGAGAAAATGCCCCTCGTCGACAAGTTTGTCGTTGGAGGGATTGTCTCTAAACTTCCCGCAGGATGGAGTACATTCTATGCAAGAATGCACCGGAAGAAGCTGGATATCAGCTTGGAAGATCTGCTTCAAGAGATCCATGTTTAGGACGAGATGCGTTCTCAACAGAAGATGGACACTCTGTCCAAATAGTTGGCCAAGGCCAATCTGGTGCAGACGAGAGAGCCCAAGGGGAAGCAGGTGGCTTCTCATCACAAAAGGAAGGATTCCACTAATTTGAAAGTGAAGGGTCCTTCATTCAAGCAACAGAAGTCCAAATCCTACGTGACTTGCTTCAATTGTGGCAAGAAAGGCCACTACAAAAGTGAATGCAGATCTAAGCCCAAACAATCAGAGAAAGGTGAGCCTAGTAAGGTTTTTTTGGTTTCTAACCTTGTTGCTATGATCGCTCAGGTCACAACTGTGGGAGCTGACTCTGACTGGTGGATAGACACCGGTGCGACTTGCCATGTCTGTTCTGGGAGAGAATGGTTCGTCACGTACCAGCCAACTTCTGAGAAGGTTGTCATGGCGAACCAAGTCCAAGCTGAAGTTCTGGGGATCGGGACTATGGAGCTGAAACTCACTTCCGGGAACACTCTGACGCTCCAAGGAGTAAAGCATGTTCCGGTGATTGCCAAGAACCTGATCTCTGGGAGTCTGCTTAGCAACGCAGGCTTGAGGATGTACATTAATGCTGGTCAGATGGTGATGTCCAAAAAGGAAACATACTTCGGGAAGGCTTATCAAACCGAAGGGATGTTTAAAATTCAGCTTGTAAACCAGTCTAATAAAATCAATGCAATCGCTCTTTCTGATTATTCTCTTGAGTTGTGGCATAATAGGCTAGGACATGTTCATTGTAAAAGAATAAACAAAATGTCTAGTCTAGGACTTATCTCCAAATGTGGGGGTAAGGTAGAGAAGTGTGAGGTATGTGCTCAGACAAATATCACTAGAAGACCCTTTCATCGGATCAATCGAAGCACAGATCTTCTGGAGTTGGTACACTCTGATATCTGTGACTTCAAACAATTCTCTACAAAAGCCGGGATGAAGTATTTTATAACCTTTATCGATGACTTCTCTAAGTACGCGTTCGTCTACTTGCTCAAGTCCAAGGACGAAGCGTTCGAGAAGTTCAAGGAGTTCAGGGCCGAAGCTGAACGGCAAACTGGACAACAACTCAAGAGATAGAGAAGCGATCGAGGCGGAGAATATCGGTCTCATGAATTCGCATCGTTTTGCAAAAAACATGGAATCATCTGCGAGACTACTGCTCCGTATTCTCCTCAATCTAACGGAGTAGCAGAGAGGAAGAACCGAACGTTGACAGAAATGATGGACTCAATGCTGCTAACTGCAGGTCTTCCAAAATGCTACTGGAGAGAAGCTGTATTAACGGCCACTTTTATTCTGAATATAGTGCCTTATGCAACTTCTGACATAACTCATCATGAACTCTGGTTCAAAGTCAGACCTAACTTGAATGTCATTCGAGTGTGGGGGTGTCTGGCTTATATGAAGCTCCCAGATCTGAAGATTCAAAAGCTGGGAACAAGGACTACGAAGGCGATCTTCTTGGGTTATGCCGATAAGAGTGATGCTCGGAGATTTTTTGATATTGAGTCAAATCATATCATCGAATCTCGCGATGCTGAGTACTTTGAAGACAAGTTTGTAAGACATAAAAACATTATTCTTCCAGATATTCCGGAGAATGATGTAGGTGCAAATGAGACTGAGATCTCATATAAGCCAGTAGTCCAAGATGAAGTTGTTGGTGGAGAAACAACAATTGAACCAGAACTTGCTGAGCCGTCGACGAAGCGAGCAAGGAGGCCGAAGAGCTTCGGAGATGACTTCGTCACCTATCATGTGGAAGCAGATCCGCTTACCTATGATGAGGCGATGAAGACCAGAGATGCTGTCTTCTGGAAGGAGGCAATAGACAATAAAATTGACTCAATTACCTCCAATAACACATGGGTGTTAGTTGATTTACCCAAAGGAGCAAAACCCATCGGATGCAAGTGGATCTTCAAGAAGAAGATAAAAGCTGGTGGAACTATTGACAAGTTTAAGGCCATGCTAGTGGCCAAGGGATTTTCTCAGAAGCAGGGGATCGACTACTTTGACACATATGCTCCAGTAGTACGGATGACAACCATCAGATTGTTAATTGCCCTTGCGGTAATACACAAATTGGTGATACACCAGATGGATGTGAAAACAACATTCCTGAATGGCTAGATGACCGAAGAGATTTATATGCAACAGCCAGAAGGATTTGTCGTCAGAGGCCTAGAAGACAAAGTCTGCAAGTTGGTAAAATCTCTATACGGCTTAAAGCAAGCTCCTAAAATGTGGCATGAGAAGTTTGACAAAGTTCTAAGGTCAAACGGCTACAGGGTCAGCGAAACAGACAAGTGTGTCTATACTAAATTTGCTGACGGAAGAGAAGTCATCGTTTGTCTATACGTGGACGACATGCTAATCCTAGGTACGGATATAAGCTGTGTCACTGAGACAAAGAAGTTCCTCTCGACAAAGTTCAGTATGAAGGACTTGGGGGATGCTGATGTTATCTTGGGACTCAAGATCATCCGGACAGACACTGGATTGGCACTGTCCCAATCTTATTACATAGAGAAGATGCTCACTCGATACGGGTATCATGATATTCCTATAATTGATACGCCATACCGAAGTGATCAGAAGCTGGAGCCAAACTCGAAGGAAAGCGTCAGGCAATTGGAGTACGCTAGCATCATCGGGAGTTTGATGTACGCTACTACTGCCACTAGACTTGACATAGCTTTCGCTGTGGGAATGCTGAGTCGATTCACTAGCAATCCAGGCGTTGAGCACTGGAAAGCTGTGACGCGTGTTATGAGATATCTCAAGAAGACTCAGACATATGCACTGCACTTCAGCGGAGAGCCACCGGTAGTAGAAGGCTTCAGTGATGCCAGCTGGTGCTCAGAGTTGGAGAGCGAGAGGTCCACTGGTGGATTCATTTTCACAATGGATGGAGCTGCTATCTCGTGGAAGTCGAAGAAGCAGACTATGCTCTCACGGTCTTCTATGGAATCTGAATTCTTTGCACTTGATATCGCAGCAGATGAAGCAGAGTGGCTTCGAGAGCTCATGCATGATCTTCCAGTAGTTGGAGCACAGATACCGACAATTCCGATATACTGTGACAACCAGGCAACTGCGACGGTGGCGTCAAATGATCTCTTCAACGGAAAGAAGAGAACTGTGCGGTTAAAGTACAGGGCATTGAACGATCTCATCAAGAGAGGTATCATTGCAGTAATCGATGTTCGGAGTCAGAAGAACCTGGCGGATCCGTTCACGAAGGGCCTCAAGCGTCAGCTGGTTGAAGACACAGCAGGAAAGATGGGCTTGCAGGCATTCTGATAGTATGTTTTTGTAATCCTACCATAAAGTTTTATGTTATTAGTTCAAAGAGAAATCTACTAGACATCTAACTTTTGGTTCAAGGGAGGACCACTGACTGAAAAACTATCAGGTAACAGTGGGTACTTGTTCTTGGGAACATGGAAGGGTTACGAACCCATAACCACTGTTGTCTACTATGTGTTTTCTGCGGAAAACGGATCCTGTGTTGAGGGTGGCTTAAATGCCTTAATAAGTTCTCAGGCAGAGTGAATGCCTGGTGTGCTTTACAGGAAGCACGGTAGCGCAGCACTACAAGGAGTAAAACTCCATGCTACAGTGGGATGACTCCACTATGAGGTTCCCAGGTAGGGGTAATGCCTTGGCTTTGCAAGCCAAGTCATAGTGGCGTAGCACCGCAAATAGGCATGTAGCCTAATGCTGTATAATGAAATTAAAGAGTTGTAGACAGCACTACAAAGGGGAGAGTGACCCATGTTACAGTGGCACGACACCACGATGAGGTACCCGGGTAGGGGTAAAGCCTCGGCCTTGCAAGCCATGTCATTGCGGCGTAACACCACAAGGAAGTCTTAGGCTTCATGCTGGGTAGAATGGCACTACAAAGAGGCTGTGACCTCATGCTGCAGTAGTATGACACTACGATGAGCTTCCCAGATAGGGGTAATGCCTCGGCTTTAGGCCATGTCATAGCGGCGTAGCACCGCAAGGAAGTGCAAGGCCTCATGCCATGTCTCTTTAATAAAGAACTTACCTATAGTGTATGGAAAGAGATATCAAGCCGTCTCTTGAGGGTAAACTTGTAGACGTCCAAAATTATACACTGAAACCAGGCTGGCACATGGCCTTTAATGTGCAGCCAGAAGCACATGTAACTACACTTTGTGAGTGAAAAGAATTACAATTGTGGTGCAGAATTCAAGGCATAGTCCATTCTTGTATCACATTGTCATTCAACCCATGCGGGAAGATTCAAGTCGTCAGCGACATCTATCCTAATGCAAAATGGACAGTTACTGTGGGGAACGCTCAACCCTAGACACATATATATGGTGAGATATGTGGGGGATTGTTGGTGCTCTTGCTCCTTGATATGAAGAGAGCTTGCTCTCAACATGTTTTGTAAAGTTTAGTCCCACATTGGAAGAGCACCATGAGTTATCTCAACATATATATGAGTATGTGTTGTTGGGATATGCACATGGGGTGGTGACCCTAAGGAGGGAACCATGTGGGTGATTTTACTAAGAGGTAAGGATAAGGCTCCAAGAAAAGCATTCATGCTTTTTGCTCTTGGGAAATTAATTTCCATTGGGGCTAAGCCCCGTAGGGACTTAGCGACTCGGACTCGGGCTCATAGGCTCATGAGACGTAATGTGGCATTTTGTTAGCGCACTTTGCACTTAGCACGTCAGCTCGTCGTTAGGCGCATAGTGCGCTTAAGTTGCGCTCGTTGCACGAGCCACTTGCGCGGCCAAGTTGTGCGTCAGGTTGCGCGGGTTGCGCAGGTGTGCCAGGTTGCGCGAGTTGCGCAGGTGCGCCAGGTTGCGCCAGTTGCGCCAGGTTCCGCGAGTTGCGCAGGTGCGCCAGGTTGCGCCAGTTGCGCCCGGTTACGCGAGTTGCGCAGGTGCGCCGGGATGCGCAGGTGTGCTGGGTTGTGCCAGCTTGCGCCGCGCGCGCCGCGTGCGCAGTGCGTGCAATACGCGCAGTATGCGCTAAAGGGGCGCGCGCAGCTCGTAAAATTGGCGCAACTCGCGCAGTTCGTGGCTTTCTACGTTCTGACTGATTCGTAACTGATCCTGGATTTGTGGATCTGACATTATGTCGTGGCACACATTTCGGATCTGGACAGTTACATCAGTAGCTATATATTCAGAGCCTCTCTTCTCTCTAGATATTCTTCAAAGACTTCAGAAATTCACCAAGAGAGAAGGGAAAGCTGCTGCGCACCGTGTCCTTCCTCGTGTAACCGAAGTCCGTCATCGTTCCGAGCAGTCCGTCTTAGAGCAATTTTTTCAGAGCGTTCCAGAGTTCATTCGAACTTGCTGGTTCCTGGAAGCTGACCGTGTGGGCGGATCTAGCTTTGAGCACTGGTGTTTTTGACACCCCAACAGGCCACCACCTTCCATCTTTCGCCTGTCACCTTCACTGCTGCTTTTAGCAATTCGGCCAGCATGTTCTTCTTAGAAGCACTGCTATCGATTGCTACGTTTACGAAATCTTCTTAGATCTTCGTTTTCCAGAATCCTTCAAGGATCTCTGTTACGCACCTTCCTTGAAGTGTTGCGTTGGAACGTTGTTCTTACAACTGTTTCATTCAGTTTTCCTTTGAAAAATTGTGCCCCGGTCATAACAAGATTATGATAGCTGTTTCTCTTAGATTGAATTAATTACTTTGTTGATCAAGTGAATGAAGGCCATATACTAGCTGTCTTGAACAATAGTGCTGAATCTAGTGAGTTACTATCACATTTATAGTTATAGGCATAAACTGTTGAAGCACTTGACCACTAGCTAAAGGTTTGCCTCTCCACAACAAAGCCTTTTCCCCGATTTTGGAGTCAGCTATTTAAATCCTTTTCTTCCATTCAGTTCTGTTAAGGTCCATTCCTCTGAAACACTAACAAAAACCATATCCTTGTTTGAAATTTCAATCCATGTTCATTTTGGCTTACCTCTAGTCCTAGCTTCTCCAACAATTAAGTTTGCGCGAGAAATATTTGCCAGTAGTGTACTTCATCAAAATGGTAACTATTAAAACTTGCACCTATAGGATAGTTTACTGGCATGAAAGAATGCAATTTATCTTGAGTTTTCTGTTGGTTGTAGGAATCTTACTACTATAGTCCTCAACACACTAATTTTATTGACTTGAACAATCTATTAGAAACCCTTTCCAAGTAAAAAGGCTCGTTTTAGCATATCTCGCAACTATGTCTAGGATGTTTAGAGAGATTAACGTGGATAATTAAGTACTGTCAGATACTACTAGTTCTGATTTTACAGAATTAGTTCGAATTTCCGTGGGTGTCTGATCGGTTGAATTTGCAAAAGCATCAGTCATCTACAAAGGCATCTCTTTTGCTGCAGCAGAAGTTGTCGTCCACGGTTTAGATAGTTGCAAATACAAATGTGGCTTTGTAAATCCAGCGCTTGTATTAGGCAATCCAAAAAATTAAATGCAGAATTTCTTGCAGGAAAGTGAGGTTGCAGAATTTAATTTGTTGTAAATAGAGTCCATTATTGATTCCTACCAAACATTGCATTTGGAGATTGCACTTCTAAAGAAGCATTTGGAGTTTCGGCCTATTTGGTTGCATCTCCACCCATTTGTTGTTTGGAGCCTATTTGAAGCTTCAGATGCTATATTGGAAAAGGAAAAAAAAAACAATTCAAACATGCAAATGCTCTGTTTCGAAGCAAATGCTACCATATTGAATAAGCCTCTCCGATTAAACACATTGATTACTGGCTTGTCATACACTTTGTTTCCACTTCGATCTTATATGTAACTTGGCCTCTAGTTTGCTAGGTAGAAGCATATTTATATTGTATAACTTATATGATTTCCTTGCTAAAGATTATCAATTTAAAGTAGTAGGGGAACAATTGTCTAGTATTTCGACAGTTTCATATAAGTCTAAAGACTCTAAACTTGGGATACTTAATGATTTTAAAAAATACTTACAGGAAAGTAACATCAAACTAATAAGTAATGAATGAATTTAAACATTTTATTTCGCAATCTAATAGTTTTAGAGAGCTGAAACTCGAGCTGTGGAAATTCTAACTAAAAAGCTCCTAAACTGTTGAAGCTGCCTAAACCACAATCATAACAAGGGACCATACAGATTCTGAAACAGAGAATGTGAACCTCGGTACAGACATGCAACAGTAAATCATATGCATGTGGAAACTGTAGTTCCATAATGATGATACTACATAAATTGTTAGCTAGCAAGCTTTACTTTTGAAGTTTGCGTAAAATTATGCCATCTCTAAGACTCTAAGTGCTTCATAGAATTTACGAAACATTTCTACATTCGTCAGAATACTTTTCCTACTTTGGACAACCATTATATAGAAACATGCTGAACAGATTCATTAATTGAACAGTCTAAATTTCTAACAACAAGATTTCAGGTCCTACTGACTGAAAAGAAAATTAGATGGCTACTGATTATTTCGACCAACCATTTGAAGGTCTGTTAAGATCCCGCTCTCCAATATGTTTACTGGTATGCCCACATTATCTGAGATCTGTGAAAAGATGTGATTTTTATCTTCTCGACAATAGGAGAACTAAAGTATTAAAGAAAACCAATTGGATTTTTATAGTCGCAAAGCTAAAAATGTTAACTTATTTGTTTTTATTGAAAACCAGCTGTCCTGAGAAGGAAAAGGCTTGACATGAATCCAGATCTAATTGTTGTATTCTTATCTTTGGTGGTTGGATACAACAAACTATCTGGAGTTGGATAATGAAGCAACAATCAAGGGAATTATCAGGAACACCACCCCCTCCCCCACATGTTAGGCTGATTATTACGTTACCCCCCTACTGTTAGTTTGTATCAAACGTCTCCCCTGCCATCCAACTCTAGTGATTTCCGTCCAAATGAGGCACGTGAACCTCACAAGTGAACCTCACAAGGAGTATTTTCTTGATGAAAATATCCCTCCCTTCGTTACCAAACATGAGAACCCCTATTTCCTCTTCTTTCTCTTCTCGGTACCTCTCTAACCGCTGGCGACGACTAGTCATCTGATTCCGTACTCCTCCTTTGGAAACCTAATTTTCTTCTTTGAATGTCCAATGACTCCAATCCTCTTCATACTTTTCATGAATTTGAGTTCAATTGTTATACATGAAAGAAGAGTGTTATAGTTACATGAAAAATAGTTATCTAGAATTTACATGAAGAGAAGTACTCTTTAGAAATTATGGAAGAAACAGTGTTATTACTGAATTGCTTTATGAACCTTTCTCCCTCATGCATTGAATTCTAGGTTTGCAAGTAAAGTAAATAAATCTAGGGGTTCCTCCTGCAATTTTCATTCATGCAATGTACTCAATGGAAGAATAATTGGAAGCAATTTCTCCATGTATATGTATGAGAATTGAATGAAATTCACTTTGTACTCAATGAATGCATATGTAATTTAGAATGAATATATTCACTCATGAACTCGATTAATTGAGAATATGTTGGTGTTTAAGAATTGAATTCCTTTTATAGTAAACTACATAAAAAGATTTGAGTCATTTGTAAACAATGTGAATACTGTATTTACCAAACTTGCAGTACATTGAAATGGAAATGAATCTTCAATACAATAATTTTGATGCAAATTTTTTATTCATACAAAGAAATATGAAACTATATCGAGTTAGGTAGAGCATCACAGGAAATACTTCTCCACTGTGTAACAAATTTCAGAAAATATGAAAGTGAGGAAGATGGGAGTATTTGAAGAAGAAAATAGGGTTCTCGGAGGAGGAGAGTAGAATAAGATGTAAAATTTGAGCGGACAGGTCAGGAGGTGGAGGCAGAGAAGAGGAATAAAGTTCGCAAAATTAGAGGGATACTTTTGTCCTGAAAATAGGCCACGTGAGGTTCACTTGCCTATTTTGGACGGAAATCATAAGATTTATGGCGGGGGAAGTTTGATACAAAACTAACAGTAGGGGGGGTTAATGTAACTAATAACCCGCATAACATCAGGGTGTTTCCTGATAATTCCCCCAACAATAACTACACCATTTCTTCTTCCTAACTATATGGTGTCAAAATTGGGTTCCTCTTTTGCTATCCAGATTTCAGCTATTTGCTCTGCAAAACTGAGAATTCATATGTTGAATAGTTAAATTATTCAGATCTCCAAGTGGCTACTGCTTTATATATTATATCCAATGCTCTTTCAAGGACATTAGATCCAATTCTCTTTCATAGTTTCATGTCACTTGCAGATGAGAAATTGGATGATCCACACTCATACTATTGATCTTTGATTCTTTATCGCTTCTATATAAAAAGTTCTCTTCTCAGGCATACTTTAACATGTGTTATATATATTTTAGTAATTAGCAATGTCTTAAAAGGGTTATTTACAAGTTTAGTTTTGTCAAGTGATCATGCAGATAAATTCCGCTTAGGCGTAGTTCAACAATTTGTTGGCCATGGTGTGGGACCATTGAATTAAAAAGCGCGCCTAGGCGCAAGGTGCAGCGAGGCGCAGGGACAGCGCCTAGGAACAAGCTAGGCGCACCACCTTAAAAAAGCGTGCGCCTAGTGTAGAAAGGCGCAGGCTCCAGGCGCTCAACAGGCGCGCCTAGGCGTTAAAGTTACTATATATTATATATATATATATAATATATATATATATAAAAGCAAAAAGATGCGCTGGCGTTCGAACTCCTTGCTAGGGTTTTGGCGACGGCTTCTTCGCCTCCCCCCCGACCCCCCCGATCCGCTCGCGGGGAGGGAGGTCCGGCGGCTGGAGGAACGAGGGGGTGGGGGGACCTCCTCTCCAGCCCAGAGGCGGGACAGGCGGTGGTCAGCAAGGGACCCCCCACGCGGGGGGGTCGGGAGGAGGAACCAGCGGGACCCCCCCAAGCGGGGGGGGTCGGGCAGGGGGCGGAAAGCGCGGGCGGCGGACGGCGACCCAACCACCCCCCCCCCCCACCCAGGAGGGGGGGGGGGGGGGGTCGGGAGGCGGCAGGAAAGCGGGTCAGGGCCCAGCGGCCCCCGATCCTGGCGGAGGCGGTGGGACCCCCACGCGGGGGGGGGGGAGGTGGTCTCGGGCGGCGGCGGGCGGGGACCACTCCCGACGGGGAGGGTCGGGCGGAGGTGCTGGTAGGACCCCCCCAGGCGGGGAGGGGTCGGGGCACGGGCGGGGGGGGGGGGGGTGGGGGTCAGGCGGCACTTCCGGAGGAACGGCTTCCGTATTCGAGTTCGGGTTCGGGGGGGGACAACACTGGGGATTCCGGCTGGCAGACTGTGACGAGACGACGGGCTGGAAGACGACGAGGGGCACAATCCCAAGTTTCGGGGCGGACAGGGCCAGGAAATCATGGGAATCGATCCTCGATCGGCTCAGGGGATCCCCGGCGACGTGGGGGAGGTATGGTGCGCGCTGTATCGGGTTGGAGGCCTAAGGCGACGGCGGCCGAGAAGGCTAAGGGTATTGCTACTGATACCGGCAGGACAGACCAGGGTCCTGTGATCCCCCCGACCAGGACGCACGTTGAGGAGCCGAGGTCTCGATCATGGAAGGAGGTCTGCACGCCAGTAGTTGCGAAATGCCCGATGTCAATGGAGTATGTCCCACCGATGTCGGTTAGAGGAGGGCTTAGGGCGTATTTTCCCGCTGAAGAAATAGCGGTGGTCTCAGAATTCTGGAAAAACACTCTGGTGCTGTATGTATTAGGGAACAAGCCATTCTTTGGCCAAATTCGGGATTATGCGGAGCGTGTTTGGAGACCCAAAGGTAGCATGTAATTCTTCTCTCGGGAGAACGAGTTCTATTATGTCAAATTTGGCTTAGCGGAGGATGTGTCCAGGATCCTACAGGGAGGGCCTTGGTCCTTTGACGGGAGACTCATTATACTAAAGGAGTGGACGCCGGAGCTGAGGTGTGAGAAGGAGGTGCTGAATGCTATTCCCATCTGGGTCAGATTCCCTGAATTCCCAGTAAAGTATTGGAGTATTCCGCTCCTCATGAGACTTGTCAGCCTTGTGGGGAAGCCGATCAAAGCAGATGAGGCCACTACCTTTCGCACCAGACTGATGTATGCCAGGGTCTTCGTGGAGATCAAAGCGGGCACGGAGCTACCGAGTATGCTGGAGTATCAGGTACCATCTGGGGAGGTTCTGACACAGGCGGTGGAGTATGACTGGGTCCCCCCATGTGTTCTTACTGTGAGTGCTTTGGGCACACTACCAGTGCGTGCAAATACAAGGGGAAGGAGTCTGCCAGGCCACAGGCGGCTCGGACGGAAACACCTGGGAAGGAGACGGCCCCTAGTCACTTGCCTGGGGAGACGGAGCCAGACAGACATATGGAGGAGGACACAAGGATGGAGGGCCGATAGGAGGCAGGGAGTCAGGATCACCGCAGAGACAGGAGGGCACGCAGGGTGTACTGGTCCCGTTCAGGCCACAGAGGACCATCGTGACCAGGGGTATGAGCGCGGCTGGTAGTGGTCAGATGGTGATGGAGGCCTCCCCGGCGATCATGGTGTACAGCAGCAGGAAAAGACACGCTCCGGCAACACGGGAGGATATCTCTCAGGCGAGGGAAATGGATGACCAGACTGAAGACAATCCTGACTGGACACTTACTCTTAGCAGGATTCAGGCCCATCTTGCTCCTTCCTCTATGGTAGAAGCAGTCATTGATTAGGGGTGAGCATTATTCGGTTTTGGACCGAAAACCGAACCGAATCGAACCGAATAAGAGGTTCGGTTCGGTTTTTAAAAAATTCGGTTCGGTTTCGGTTTTGAAAATACTAAATTTTCTTATTCGGTTTCGGTTTCGGTTTTGGGTTTCGGTTTCGGTCCAAAACCGAAAACCGAATAAGAAATTTTAATTACTATATATATATATATATATATATATGTGTGTGTGTGTGTGTGTGTATGTGTGTGTGTATATATAAGTATTAATATATATAGTTATATACTAAATATATATAGGTATATACTATAGGTATATAATAAATATGTCTAGGTATATTTAGTTACTATCTATATTAACAAAAAAAACGCAAAAAAAACCAAAACAAATGAATAAACCGAATAAACCGAAAACCGAACCGATTTAATTCGGTTCGGTTTGATTCGGTTTTGGGCCAATTCGGTTCGGTTTCGGTTTTGCTTATTCGGTTTCGGTCCAATTCGGTTTTTGGGTTATTCGGTTCGGTTTAAACCGAATTAACCGAATGCTCACCCCTATCATTGATTAGGCGGATGAGACACTTCCCTGGAGTATCGATCCAGACGAGTTCCAGGGGGACCCGTCATCTTTTATTTAGATGTCAGTCCTAGCATGGAACATTAGGGGGGGTGTTCCATTGGACGATGGAGGGAGATTGGAGGGGTACTGAGGAGAGAGTCGTGTGACATTGCTATCTTGCTGGAGACGAAGATTAGAGGGGCCGCTATGCTCTCGCGAAGGACTCCGTCGACAAACTGGGATCACATTCACAACTTAGATCTTTGTGGTATGGCAAGGATCTGGGTTAGGTGGAACAAAGGTAGCTGGAAAGGGGTGCAGATCCATAAATCAGAACAACTCATCGGCGTTACTTTCGAGAACAAAGGTGGGTTCCGATTCATCCTGGGTGCTGTATATGGGCACAATGACCGGAGACTCCGGGAGGATTTGTGGGAGGACATTGTGCACCTGGGTCTCATGGCGGACAACATGCATCTTCCTCTGCTCATCATGGGGGACTTCAATGCTATGCTGCTTCGTCAAGAGAAGGTGGGAGGTCGTCCTGTTCCGGACTCGATCTTATATGACTTCCAGAGGTGTCTGCTCAGGTCAGGGATGCGGGGGCTGGAGCGAGCTGGACACATCTGGACCTGGCACAACAAGGCTACTCATAATCGGATAGCTTGTCAGTTGGATCGGGCCTTGGACAATAGTGAGTGGTTCAGGTGCTTTCCGAACTCGGTGGCGGAAGGTTTGGCAGCGGGTACTAGCGACCATTCTCCTATTCGGGTTGGCCTCATTGAGAGACCCATTCTGCGGGCGAGGCCGTTTCGGTACAACAACAGCTGGTATCTGTCGGCCGGATATGAGGAGGTGGTTACGGGAGAGATGCAGCACTTCCGGGAAGGCACGGCTCAGTTCCGCATGGTTCACAAACTCAAGCAGCTCAAGCGGGCTATCAGGGGGTGGGTGAAGACGAGACTGCGGACTTTCCTGGCGGATAAGGAAGCTGAGCTTCGGGACACTCAGGTGGCCCTGCAAGCTGACATTCTGAACGGGGAGCTGGCGGCAAAGGAGAAGATCCTGATTGAGGAGGTCAGCATCATGAGACTTCAGGAGGAGATCAGTGCGGCACAGAGGGCTAAATGTACTGGCTCAAAGATGGAGACCGCTGCACCAAATTCTTTTACGATGTGATCCGCACCCGACAGCACCGGAACAACATCCCCAGACTTCTGACCGCGGAGGGACGGCTTGTAGGGGACCCGACGGAGATTCAGGAGGAGGCCGTCAGATTTTACACTGACCTATATAAGCAGACGGACTACTCTAGCACGTTTCCAGCCCTTGTCACGAAGAGACTGGTGTCCCGCCATGGGAACAGTCTGCTTCTGGCACCTGTGAGAATGGAGGAGGTGGAAGACATTGTGATGAAGGCTAATTCCAACAAAGCCCCCGGGCCTGATGGCTTCTCTTCAGGGTTCTTTAAGCGACACTGGGGTGTGCTTAAGACCCATGTCCTGGCGACGGTTCAGGAGTTCTTTGTGGAGGGCAGACTTCTGAAGGAGATGAACCACACATTCTTGACGCTGGTTCCTAAGAAGGAGGGAGCGACCTCACTTGCAGATTTTCGGCCCATTGTTTGCTGTAATTTTCTTTACAAGATTATCACTCATCTTATGTACAGGCGTATGGAGGGGATTATGCAGGGATTGGTGTCCCAGAATCAAGCTGCGTTCATCAAGGGCCGGTCTATAGCGGAGCACAGCTTGCTCGCTCATGAGATGGTGAGGGAGTTCAGCAAACCTGGGGGGATGAAGGCTTGTGTGAAGCTTGACCTCCGGAAAGCTTATGATACGGTCAACCGGGACTTCCTGTGTCACTTGATGCTTGCCATGGGATTCGACGAGAGGTGGGTTGCGAGGGTGAGGGAGTGCATTTGCTCCCCTACTTTCTCAGTCCTCATCCAGGGCACGCCGCATGGCTACTTCAGGAGCAACAGGGGGTTGAGGCAGGGTGACCCCCTCTCCCCGTACCTATTTACCTTGGTGATGGAGTGCTTCACATGCATGGTGGATACGGCAGTGAATTGCAAGAGGATCGTTCCCCTTTTCCGGTTGGTGAGTCCGGTTGTATCCCATTTGATATATGCTGACGACTTATTGGTGCTCCTTCAGCCTTCCATGCGGGGCATGAGAGCGCTCTCTGACATTATGGAGGAGTTCGGGCGACTTTCTGGGCTCCAGTTGAATCGGGAGAAAAGCAGAGTCTACTTCAGCTCCCGATGTACACAGCAGGAGGAGAGAGCCTTCGCCTTGGGAGTGGATAGAGGCGAGCTTCCAGTGAAATACCTGGGGTTCCGCTGACGGTTAACTATGCCAGAGACCAGGATTGTCACAGCTTGGTGGACTTTGCTCAGAGGAGAGTGGAAGGCTGGCAAGCTGCAGGTCTATCATTTGGCGGTAGGATTGAGCTAGTGCGTTCGGTTATTACGGGCATCACGATGTTCTGGCTCCAGTCTATCCAGATCCCTACGGCTACTATCCGAAAAGTGGAGGCCATCTGTGCTGACTTCATATGGAGGGGCGGGATGCATGCGATCTCCTGGGACCAACTCTGTCGGCCTCGGGAGGAAGGAGGTGTGGGGTTGAGACCTCTTCATGAGGTCAAGAAGGCAGCTTGTGTGAAGATGGCCTGGAGATTCATTAAGGGGGGATCGCTCTGGGCGAGATGGATGGCGAACAGATACCTGAGGAGGACTAACTTCTGGCCTGCAGGATAGACAACAATTTCTCGGTCACGTTTAAGGCTATTCTGAGGTGTCGACCGGTGCTTCAGACCGCTATCTGCAGGAACATGAAGGATGGGACGACTACCGACCTCTGACTAGACCCTTGGTTGGGTTCCAGATCCTTGCTCGAGCTTTTGGGAGGTCAGCTGGACAGAGAAGCGGCCAGGGGGGCTCACATGCAGTAGGATCATCAGAGATGGAGTCTGGAGGCCAGAAGGATATCCATATACTGTCCAGCTTGCCGAGGAGATTCGCCTTATTACTATTGATGCTAGCCAGCATGAGGATTCCTGGAGCTGGGCAGGCCCAGGTACGAGGGACGAATCAGGCCTATTCTGCTTTCGTAGCTGCTACGATCTGGTTCGTACCCATCACGACCGGACTGAGGAGACGGACTTCATTTGGGACAAGGGGGTTGCACGTAAAATGCAACTATGTGCATACCGACTTCTTCGGGGTAGACTGATGACGAGGGACAGACTCCTCAGGTTTGGGATGCAGATACCGGATGCCAAATGTGTGCTATGTAATGGGAAGGATGAATCTATGGGGCATCTCTTCTTTGTATGCCCGGTGACCTGGCACATTTGGACTGAGCAGTGTGCACAGCTGAGAGGAGGAGTTGGGGTGGATCGAGACATCCGGAGCATTCTCAGCTGGATCCGAGATCACAGAGGCCGGGATCCGGGGTGGGCCAGAAGAGCCAGAGTTCGTCTCGCTGCGTCCGTTTGACACATCTGGAAGGAGCGGAACAGACGTATCTTTGAGGGCTTGACTACCCCCCTATTGGAATTCTACATAACATAGAATTCGATGTATCAGTAATGGCCCCATAATATTTTATTTGGGGCATGGGAAGTTGTGATATGTTGTACTGTAATACCTTTTCCGCTATATGCGAGGAATAAATTCACCCTTATTCCAAATATATATATATATATATATATATATATATATATATATATATATATATATATATATATATATTCCAACCTTCTATATACATGTTATATAGTTTATGGACTTTATTGGAAAGTATAGAGATTATTGTCATTAATATTATTGTGGGTTTTAGATTGTTTTCTAAATTAGAATGTACTTCTATATTTAAAGGCTTATATATATATGTGGTTTGTATATTATATGTATATAGTTTGGGTTATTTATATCTAATGGGCTTTTAGATTGTTATATATATATATATATATATATATATATATATATATATATAAAGAATAATTTTGTGCCTATAATTAGTGATATTTTCAAGGAATTTGGAATTCTATGTAGCTAAGTTTTTAAATGTAGTTATTTTTACATATAAAGAAAAAAATGCGCCTAGCTTTCAAAAGGCGCGCCTTGAGCCTTGCGTCTAGTGCCTCAGGCTCCAGGAACCTTTGCGTCTTGGTGCGCATTTCTCCTTTTAAAACTATGTGTGGGACGTGTTTTCCATTCTGATCCTGTTATTCTACATTATAGTAAGTGTTCCTGGCATAAGTAGGTTTCACTCAAAATGGCACTTCAATCTTGTCATGTACCCTTATATTTGTGGTTAAAGTGAGTTCCTTTCGTTAATGAGAATTCATCTGTTTCATGTGTAGTAATTCTATAATTAACTATTTTTATTACCATGAGGTACTTCTCATTGACATTCGTGTATGTGAATATAACGGCATAGGTATAATCTCATAAGTCTACTGTATTGTTTTCAAACAAACAAGTAGAATTTACTTCATTCTTTCAAGCAGTTAACAGTAATTGCTCTGCCTTAATCACATGTAATGATCTTTCTAAGGATAATAAGGTGGATGCCTCTCCATACTTCCGGAATAATCTAATCATTAAACTAAAAGTCACTTATATTTTAGTGAGTGATAGTGTCTGTGTCTATGTAGTCTATGCTTAATCTCACGTTGGATTGATTGTATGCTCCTATGTATATGGATTTAAACCACTCAATTCATAATTATTTCCAATGTAGCCTTCTACATGATATCAGAGTCTCATCTTGGACCTAGCTCTTTCCTTCAACTCAAATAAAATTTCTTTCTACCAAAATAAAAACCCTACCCATCCATGGTATTCTATACCTAATTCTAGCCATCCATACATCATCTTTTCATTACCTAATCCTAAAAATCCCTAGCTCCTCCCATACAACCTAGCCCCCGTCTTCTCCCAAAACCCATAGCTACCACAACCCCATCTCTTTTCCTCTTTCTTGTTCTTCTTCTCCAAATCCTAACCCCAATCACAAAATTTGTTCTCCAACCCACCTAATCCAACAACTACAACAACAACAACAACAAAAATACCTACAAAAACTTTTCATCATCTTCATCTCTAAGAATTTTTTTGTATTGTGTTGTCCACATCAGCAAAGAAGGCCGATGGCTCCTCTTAATACCCAAAGTCGTCGGTAGCTCCTTCCAGATTCTTTCTAGCAGAGTTCGAAACTTCCACATACAACTGTTGGTATCACAATCAGAGTCTAGTTACTTGGATGACTTTACCAGCTAGTGGCTTGATGTCATTTACGCGGCCAGACAACGTGGTATGTTCGCGATTCGTACAAATGGAACGCATCGCGTACGTGAACCTTCTCGGTCCATCAAAGATTTGAGAAGGGGCCCAATCTCGTATTTGATGGTCGGCGTGGCAATAGGCTTCACTTCATAGACTGGTTTTCCAGCCGTTGCAAAGACTTCTCGAACCTTTTGTCTTCGTCTTTTCTGACAATGGCAGCTAAGCTAGTTCAATAGAAGCTGGATTTCTACGTGAGAGCTCAGTTTAGCCAAGCCTTGAAAGCAGTCCAATACCAGCAGATTCAAGAGACCGTCTTCATCTGCACCAGAAAAGAGCAGAGTTATTAGCTTCTTCCCCCCCCCCCCCCCCCCCCCCCCCCCCCCCCCCCCCCCCCCCCCCCCCCCCCCCAAAACTATACATCTAGGTATTGAAAATTCTGTATCGACTCTCGTGAAAAAACTTTCTTTTTGTATTGTATTTGTTACTTGAAGGTATCCAATCGTCCTTCTGATTGTGGACTAGCATCTTCAGAATCTGAACTTGATGATGATTCGTTCATTTTCCTCTTTACGTGGGGAGTTTACTTTAACATGATGAGTCGTCAGATTGGAAGAGCTTAGTACGGGATTATCTAACTATTGCTCATCATATAAGATGACTGTTCATTGTCCTTCAAATAGTAATCAGACTTTGCAATAAGAACAAACACACTAATGCAACTTCTTTGGTCATCCTCGTTGGCTGTCATAATTACTCAAATTGTGAGCTTTGCTTACATCTCTAGGAATCTTATGTGAGCATCTGTTGCATTCCGTTTAACCAGATTCTTCATATATGAGAGCAATTCTTATAGTACAATCAGGATTATAGTTGCTTCTGGTGCCCTTTCCCCAGCTTCCTCTAGCTCCTGCCGACTGCTCTCGATCTCCCCACCTCGCCTTTCGATCTCTTGGCTCAGGTCCCGTACTCAAGCGGTTTCATATCTGCTGCCCAACTCCGGCAAGACCATGGCATCGGCCAACCATCACCTAAGCTCGACCAGCTCTCCGATTTATCCCCATCCCCTCCCAATCCTGGTTCAGAGCTGCCCTTGTGCATCCTCCATCCCCGTTCACTCCTGATTCGACGCTTTGTCGTTCACTCCGGCAGACGGCAACTGAGGACACTTGTACAAGCTGTTGTCAATTTTGGCCGTGCTCCTCTCGTCTGTGCCACTCTTGTAGCACGCCTCGACACATCGACTTCGGCACAACAACAGCTCTTCTTCCGATCGACCGATGACAGAAATCTTTCTTGACACGGCCATCGCAGATCAGTTAACCAATGGCTGCCTTGGCTTCCCTATTTGTCCCGCGACCCTCTTTTATTAATCTCTCTCAAAGTAATTATATTCGCGTACCTTTCTTTTATATATACATACATTAATGCGGTCGTACACAGACTCAACAGCACACGCGCACCATGCATACACACATTCATGCAGACACGCACACAAACTTCCAGACAGAAAGAGGCACACAGGCATGGACACATGAATGCACACACTCATATCATACGTCTAGCAAACTGGATGAAGTTTTCCATTTCTGGAATTCAGAATAGGTTAATCTCTTTTTACCTCAATAAAGATTTCCAGTTGGTGGGTCTAGAGTGTTGGTTTTTGGTATAAAGGTTGTTAAGATTGACAAGCCATAAGCCTT
Source organism: Iris pallida (assembly GCA_029216955.1). NCBI lineage: Eukaryota > Viridiplantae > Streptophyta > Magnoliopsida > Asparagales > Iridaceae > Iris > Iris pallida. The sequence goes on from JANAVB010009994.1 coordinate 7,811,292, forward strand.
TATAGTCCAAGTAGCATAGTTCCCACCATTTATACTATGCAACATATGAACTATTCTGTATCAAACAATAACATGTGGTCTCATCTCTTAATACCTAAGAGATATTCTTCTCTGATCATTAGCATAATCGATAGATATTATTAACTTCTTGCATTCATTATTTTGGTGTTGTTACCATAAAGCTCAGTGTCTTCTATAATCCATGTTTCTTAAGCTTTATCTAGTAGAAGGTTTATATGCTTTTTCTTGAATGACAATGACCATTTTGGACATCTTTCTTATTCCTGCTTTCCCTTATATGTAAGAACTTAATAGGTCTTGCTCTGTTCTGCAAGCGATGCCTACAGTTCAAGTAATTTTGTTGTTTCAAGAACGAACCAAAGCATGAGATCATCATGAGCTTATATATTGCAGGAAACAGAGAGCGTGGACGAATGATATTGGGCCAAACATTCACGATAGGTAGTCCTCTCAACACTTCTAACTTCTTGTGAATGATCATACTTGTTTGTCTGTTATCACTTCTTTGATTATCATTGATGCGATTTTCATATTTTATAGTTCAAGAACATGTGTAGGATGGTTGAACGAGTCAAAGTAAAGAAAGCTGAATTAAATAAGCTTCAATTGTCAGTTATCAAGCATAAGTCTACCAAAATTCATGGTCTGGGAGGAATAGAGGGCCTTAGTAAATAAACCTAGGTCTGGTAGTGTGTAGGCAGTAGGCAGGCCTACTAGTTTTAGTCACAGAGTTTAAGCTGATTCAACAAGAAGAAACCCTCAAAATTTCTCTAAACTAGTGACAGGGTCTAGACAAAGAAGAATTTATTATATTATATGAGGAAGACTATAGTATTGTTCGAGTGCTTTCATCTCCAAGGCACAATATAAGAAAACCAAAAGAAATCACATTCCCTTTAGATACATTTTCTTTGGTCAATATTCTCTACTCTTTGTTACTGATGCATCCATAAATTAAAGATTGTTTGTATATACATATTCAAAGTTTTCTCTTTAATAAACTTCATAAATAAGGATTGTGAGTTTACCAAAAAAGGTTTATAATGGAATGGTGTCTTACATAATTTGGTCTAATGTTGAAAAGAAAGGCATTACTATTCGGATCGGTCATCATATTTACCACTGCATTGTAGAACTCTTGCTCTTCGAAGTGTCCATAGTTTTCAGCACAGATCAAACCGGTTCAAGAATACTTTTATGCTCTGTAATCCTTCTAGCAGTGATTTCAATGATCCACAAAGGTAAACCATGCCAGGCTAAAAAAGTAATTGTGATATATGCACAGAATATTAATAGGAAGAGTAAAAGACATCCAAGTAGGTTCTGGAAGTCAAATTTATGACACCTTCAAGTTAGATTGCCATATTAGTCCCATGTAAATTGTTTGGTTTTATCTCGTTCAGTACATGTTATAAGAAAGAAACCACATGGACTGTTCAAGATCCTTTAGTTTGTCTCTCTCAGTTGTGATTCTCTAATGTATATGACACAGTAAATTTGTTTATACTTTTATCCGTGATCTTCTTTTTAATTTTTATGTGTAGAAGGTGGTTCGCACCATTGGTCAATGTTTATAGTTGTCCCACATTAAATAATTCTACAAATCTTTTCGCTCTCTGCACTTGAATATGCAGTGAGAATGACTCCCTAATAACATTTGAGTGGTTCCATTTCTCTATTAATATTTCCATTAGTAGCACATGAATAGATACAAGTTTGCTGCATCTTCAAATGCATCCTCGAGGTCATCCTCGATGTGCATCTTCAAAAGCATCAATAAGATCATCCTTGAGCTCTCTATTAATCTTTCAAATGCACCCTAGAAATGCTAATGTTAACCATCAGATGTTGATCTGGAAAAAAGAAGAAGAATATCATCGTCTACAAGTTAATTGAATTTGTTCCTTGCTACTGTCCTGTGTTCCTTCTGAGAGCACATCCTTTCGCTAGAACAATATTTCCTTGACTCATAACTAATATGTTTTTCCCAAGAGTAAGTAACCTGTCCACCCAGTAGGCTAATATATGAATTGCTTGGAACGAAAGACTAGGTTCTACGTTGATATAGTAAGGTATTTTACTATTTTTCACCATCACTTTCCTGACGGCCTTGGTCATTCTTAAACTCCTTCATGCAGTAATTTCTAGATCAGGTCCCAGTTTGCTAGATGACATCCTTTGACTCAGGAGCTGAGCTCCCTGAAAAATCTCCGATTTGCTGTTTCATGTATATAATTAGTGTGTTAGTCATCCTCTCTGTCATAATTCTCCATTAATTTTAGTCAAAATGAGCTCATATACCACAATTATGTGGTTGCTTAAATTGCTGATCTTTGCTTGAATTAACTTGATTCTTGTCTCTATAGAAGCCCGCTTACAAGAAAGTGAATCTTCTAGCCATTGGACACTATATATTATATTTTCCATAAATTTGTAACTAGATTATTAGGAGAGAAAAGACTTTGATCTTGTGGTGTCACTCTGCTTAGGTATCAAATACATAAACACTTATCTCCAATCAAATCATAGATGCGTCTTAAGGAAAATACCTTTTGGTATTCTTTAGCAGGTGTTAATAGCTTCTTTTATTCTTGATTTCATCATCTGTTTAGCCTTGCACCGGCAATTAGTCAAACCTGCAAATGGGGAAGAAATGGAGTGCACATAATGATGATACTCAACATCTCATTTTTCTCCAAGGTCCGAGTTTTGGAAACCTGATACGACTTTGTATCTACTTAATCCTAACAGGGTGAGAACACAGTTCGGGGAACAGACTAGTAACAAAGATATTAAGCAAAATGTGGCCATAGATGACCCATGAGTTTAGTGGAAAAGGTGTTTTGAGATCGCTATGAGCCCATCTGTCTTATGAGTCAGAATAAATGGCAATATAGAATAACGTTCCAAAAACTATGTAGCTGAAATGAAAATATTGTGACCTATGACAAAATTGACAATGCAGAAGATAGGATATATAAAAGTGGCTACACCTGTGAAAGCTGGATCAAGTGTCAATTGAGATCGAGATCCATGGAAGATCATTGAGATGGCATGTCGGTGCTCCAGTTTGGCCTGATAGGATTGTAGTAATTTTACTACAAATGTTATCAGCCAGATGTTAGTTGTCTTTAAATTATTCCAAAGCAGATTTCGTTAAACTAATGTGGCTGAAATGTTCAGCCACTTAATGATGAATAAAAAGAGGGGGAAAAAAAAACTTATTGTAGTATATTGTTGGCTTGGCCTCTACCATCAGAGCTATGTTATATGTTCCCTCTTCTAAACTTATGATGCTAACCAAAAGGAAAGGAATGTAGCAAATGTCGAGTCTCCAGGAAGTGAAGCAACTATATGGTCCTTAATTATGTATGTTATCTTTCCAAAAAGTGAAGCAACTGTAATAGACAAATTTCTCTAACTAAACCCGGTTATCCTACACATTTCCTCTAAATTTTCTGCATGGTAGTCAAAGGCGCGCATTGCAGAAAGGCGCAACAGCTGCGTCTCGCACCTCACTAGGCAAGACGCCTCTCTCCAGGCGCACCCAAGGCGCGCCTTAGGTACGCCTTTCTACAAGACACAACCAAGAAAAGGCGCACCTAGGCGCGCCTTATGTTTTTTAATACAAAAAACTTTGAGGCATGGAGATAATCCTTACCTCATACAAGTAATTGGTTACAGTTGAACCGGTAAAACTAAATTTTACTAAAATAATGGTAGAGATATTACAAACTCTTGTTAGTTCTTTTGGCTGCTACTATTGCTTTGCTAGTTAACTTGATTATGTTTTAACGTATTTTTGTTGGTTTTAATATGTTATTCTTACATTACTAATTTATTTATTTACCTATGTATATTTTATTATTTTTTTATATTTGCGTCTCGCCTCGCTCGGGTGCACGCCTTAACTGCGCCTTGCGCCTCGGACGATATAGATCTTTTGCGCCTCAAGTGCGCCTTGCGTTTTTGACTACCTTGATTTTCTGTGAGATAGCCTTGCTGATTGCATTTCTTTCAAATCATGTGTTGCTTATATTGATTCCGTCATACAAAAGAGACGATTGTTATGCACGACCCGTAACTAAATGTCAGTCGCTTGGCTTGTGCAGAGCCCATGCTTACCATAGGCAGCACCAATGCTAGTGTATGGTCGGATGACTGGACCGCAGTAACAGAAGATGGAGGCTTGTCTGCGCAGTTTGAGCACACCTTACTTATCACAGAGAAGGGGGCAGAGATACTAACTCGATGTCAAGAACACAGGAGGCCACGTTCAGAAGAACAGGTCACATTCTGATTGCTGCTCAGACCTCATTAATATCGTTGCCTTCATTTTCTGCTGTTTGTAATGTAACCGATTATTTATTTTTGTCAGAAATGTATCGCGAATGTGCTTTATTGGAGTATGTATTGTTTATTTCGTCAGAAATGTATCGAATATGTGCTTTATTCGTGTATCATTGTAATATTATTCATAATAGTTTATAGTCCGAAATGTTGAATTATCAAAGGACCGTGGGTCATAGACGGTTTTCGTCAAAAGTTGGAGATTTTGTACATTATGGTAATTGGATGGGATGCACCTTGAATTATGGTAATAAAAGTGGGGTGCAACTCAAAATTTTTTTTTTTGTCACCTGTCAAAACTTGGATTATGTTCATCATTTTATTCAATGGTTGTCACATGTCAACCTAAAATCAGGGGTAAGCGTTCTGTTTATTCGGTTTCAACCGATCCGAATTAGTCAAAACCGAATAAACTAAAATTCTAAAAATTCAAAACCGAAACCGAACTAAATAATAAATTCGGTTTATTCGATTTGTTCGGTTGGACTATTTATATTGTTTAATGGTTGGACCCAAAGTTGAAATTGTAGTTAAATTATATTAAAAAATAAAAAAAATTATGCACACATTTGTTGAATTTCAAGTTGTGCGCAAAGTTGGACTAGTCATTAAATTATCAAAGTTGGAATTCAAAACACATACATAGAATTGTTGTTCAAAATATACACATTTTTTAAACCAAAATATGTAAAGATTTGAGGGTATTTACATAATTGTATAATTCTTATTTGGTTTTCGGTTTTGGACTGAAACCCAAAATCGAAACCGAATAATTTTTTTTAGTATTTTTTAAAACCGAAACCGAATTGAATTTTTTTTTGAAATCGAACCGAACTTTTCGGTTCGGTTCTGTTGGTTTTCGGTCCAAAACCTAATAATGCTCATCCCTACCTAAAATTACTTTTATTTTAAAGGCTTAATTGCTAATTGCTACCCTCAACTATCACACTTTTTCAAGTTGATACCCTAAACTTTTTTTTTGTAACAACTTGATACCCAGACATTATTTTGGACAAAAATGCCCCTACCCCTAACCCCCCTCCCCCGTGCTCGCTTCGCCCCCCCCCCCCCCTCTGTTAGCTACGGCCGCAGCTCCCCCCCCCCCCAACCCCCCCTGCTCGCTTCAGGTGGCCCGGTCGGCGGGAGGCCGGTCGACCGTGTGCGCGAGGGGGCGCGCTGGGTCGGCGCGGCGCTGGCCGGAGGGCGGTCGGGGGATCCGCGGAGGGGCGTGGTCGCTGGACCAGGGGCGCGGGTGGCCGCGTGCGCTGGAGGGGCGCGGGAACAGGCGGCGGAGAGGATCGACGTTGGCCGGAGCTAGCAGGGGGGGTGGCCGGAGTGGGGGAGGGGGTGGAGGGAGGGAAGGGATAAGGGTATTTTGGGGTTTTTTAAAATGTTAGGTATTAAGTTGAAAAAAAAAAATAGTTGAGGTATCAATCTGTTACGAAAAAAAGTTTAGGGTATCAACTTGAAAAAGTGTGATAGTTGAGGGTAGCAATTAGCAATTAAGCCTATTTTAAATTTAAATTCTTCACCTCATAATAATAAAATATATATAGTTTTAGATTGACACGTTAGACGTAACAACCATTGAGTGGATTCAGGGACGGACGCACCTGAAGGGGACTGGGGGCCAAGGCCCCCAGTGGGAAAAAAAAACAAAAACAAGTGATACAATCTAATCTACATGAACGTATGCGAGAATTCTATATAAAAAACCAGGAGATAAAGAAGTGGATTAAGTAAATGGCAATAATCAAATGATACCGGAAAGGTGTCGGTAAGTAGAGCTGTCAACTGGGCCGGCCCGGCCCGGCACGAATTTGAGTGGGCCGGGCCTCTTGAGCCCATGGACTGTAGCGGATCGGGCCGGGCCAGACCGGCCCGGGCTATGGATGTAAATTTTAAGCCCGGTCCGGCACATGACCCATGGCACGATGGACTTTCGGGTCGTGCCGGACCGGGTCGCACTGGAGGCCATCATTTAATTCAATTCAGTTCAGTATATACATATATCATTCATGGGTCTACATAATTTTGTATAAATGGCTGTACATGGTTGGCCATATATATGTGACTAAGTGAAGTGAGACATGCACATTGAAGCTTATAGAGCTGATGGCAACCAACTACGACTTTGACTAAGCTGATGTATGGATGCAATGCATTCATGTATGTTGTTGCAGCAACTTGCAACTAATATATATTGAAATGAATTGAATTGAATTTCAATTCAATTCAGTTCAGTTCAAACATCCATTTCAATTTAATTCACTACTACACTATATAATCATAATAATAACAGAGGCCACCCCCACTTGCACTTGTTGCTTGAGGCAGTGGTACAAAACATATTTGGAGGGCAGAGTGTTTGTTGTGTACATATTTTTCTTTTCTTTTCCTTGTGAAAGTGACAATACTGCTGTTAGCTGGTAGGATTTGAGACAAATCAAAGAGCTTGTGTAGGGGATGTTGTAACCGGGTCGGACTTCGGGCCGGGCCTCGGACCGTGCCTGGTCCGGCTTGGGCTTTGGGCCGGGCCGGGCCTATATTATGGGCCAATATACATGGCCTGGCACGACCCAACATACAGGGTCGGCCCGGCCCGGGCCTACGATTAATCGGGCCGGGCCGACACATGGGCCAATTTTTCGGGCCGGGCTCGTGTCGGACTAGACTGGCCCGGCCCAATTGACAGGTCTATCGGTAAGCATAGATGAGATACTCTTTATATTATAAAGAATTGCAGACAACAGACACCCCTCTTCGACAAACATCTCTTTTTACCACTTCTTTCAAAACAAAAGAAAAGCTAAAACCTATTGGTTGTGTTTGTTGTATTGTTGTCGTACCTCTTCTTTCTTTCTTTTTTTCTTTCTTTTCATCCGTCGATACAACCAAAAAAAGTGTCGCATGCTGTCGGAGCTGCCGTGGAGTGGAGACTCATGAAATTGTTGCTGGAGTCTGGAACCTACAAAGATAAATTTTAAAATCAAGTTAGATCAAAATTATTTTAGATCAAAATCAAATTGAAAAATTATGTCTATGTTTGGATTGGTCTGTATGTTCAATTTTTAATTTTGCACTTTATTTCTATATGTTCAATTTTTGGAGACGTTGTCTCCGAACTCCCTTATGATTGTTGGAAATTCGTCAATTTTCTTCCTTTAAAAACTGCAACCAAATAAAAATATAAGTAGATGTTACTGGCCTCCGAGGAAGTCGTGCACGTAGCACTGTCCTAAGAGTTAGCTCGGGTCTATGTGCAGACCGTATCCGAACGCTCCTAGTAGTAAAATCTTCGCTCCACCGGAATCTCCTTGCCGCACACGACTTGGAGAGAGTGACCCCGACTTAGCTCTGCCCAGAGCAACGAAGAACAGCAGCGGTAATAAGAAGGAGACGAGAATTTTAGAAAATTTCGAGAAGAATATTTTTCTGTGTACGGAAGAGAAAGAAGCACAGACTTATATAGGCTGATGGTGGCTCTTTGTAACGTTTAGAAATAATGAACAATAATATTTTAATGTTACAAAGTAAAAAACGTGATGCAATGTATCTGAACGTAATTTTGAATAGTAAACGTTACAAAATTAAATGATTGTAATGGTCAAAAATTTTATTGAGAGAAGCAAAAAGTTTTTAGGGTCTCATCCCGAACCCGAAGAGGAAATCGAATCGGCATTCGGCGTCCGCAGATGTGGGCACGTACCCGCACTCGTTACGCGCGCCGAACCGAACCAAGCCGGGCCTGGGGGCGGCGGCGCGCGCGTGTGGCCCATGGATCTCCCACACACAACTTTAATGAAGCAAAAGAAGCACAAGTAATATGAGCACAAGTAAAGCCCCATACTTGGCCGATGTGGGACTATTCGTTGTGTTGTGCTTGAGCTTTTGCTCACTACATACAACCAACAATCCCCCCCCAAAGCTCAAGTTCAAAAGTAATAGGAGGAAGGAAAGATACAAAAGAAGTAAGTAAATTTCTGGGCAGTTGTTATACTATGCATAAATGAGATGGACTACAGCCTTGAATCTCACGTAGTGATTATTGTCTTTGTCTGAAGAAAAGCTTGATGGACTACGCCTTGAATCAGTCTTCTTGAACCATACTCAGAAAATAACACACATAGTACGCTAGAGGTACTTGGGTCTATCGGGTGGCGCGTTTGATTGGTCATGCACACTTTTACACATTCATGAGAGTTGTCTAGGATCGCCATGTCCTATAGTCGCGGCCTTCACGACCTCTCATATAGGTAAGTCCTTAAGGGTTGGTGATAGGAATCAACCATGCATATCATGCTTGGACTTATTAAGAGTTTAAACTCACCATATCCATATCACACAAGGAACACTGTCACCATAGGGATGGGGTATTAATGTACACATGTACAGCCTCCTGGGCTTTTATTTTAAAAAAATTTTAATCTTTGGTCGGTGTTCCATAATAGTCACCTAGTCCAGCTTGTTCCTACCCATTGAACCGGCTTCTTGGGATCTACAGTCAGACTCGGTTGGATTGCCACTGCTGGTGACTATACTATGGGCTTAATCCCATCCCCCTCGATGATTCTAGGATCAATGTCCTAGACAGACCCTTCGTCAAGTGGTCTGCAAGGTTCTTTTCTGACTTTATATAGCCAAGAATCACATATTTGCCCAATAGGCTCTTTATTGATTTGAAGCGCAGCTGCAGGTGCCTGTTCATCTTAGCATTCACAGAATCATGCTTTAGTAGTTCTATAACAGATTTATTATCACAGTTTATAGAAATTGCAGGAATAGGAAGAACAGAAACAGGTATCTGTATAATAAGATTTATAAGCCATTCGGCTTATGTACAAGTAGTATCTAAAGCTATCATTTCAGAGTCCATTGTACTCCTAGCAATAATAGTTTGTTTACATGATCCCTAGGAGATTGCAGCTCCTGCCAGGATAAAAATATATCCAGTTGTGGATTTCACATTATGTGAATCAGTTACCCAGTTTGCATCGGAGTAACCATCAATGATATCAGGATGTCTAGTATAATGAAGTTTATAATCTAGAGTACCCTTAAGATATCTGAATGCTCTGTCCAATGCAGTCCAATGTGACTGATTTGGGTTACTAGTATATCTACTTAGTCTCCCAATAACAAATGCAATATCAGGTCTGGTCCTATTTGTTATGTACATAAGGGACCCTATCATCTGTGAATATCTATGTTGTTCTATAGGAGATCCTTCATTCTTCTTGAGAACAACATTACTATCATATGGAGTAAGGGCCGGTTTTTTGTCAAAATACTCAAACTTCCTTAACATTTTTTCAATTGAATGTGCTAGGGATAGAGTATAGCCCTCTTTGCATTTGGACACTTGTATTCCTAGGATCAGGTTTGCTTCACCTAGGTCTTTCATGTCAAACTGGTTAGATAAATAATTCTTAGTGTTAGTTATCAATTCCAGTAAAGATCCTAAAATAAGTATATCATCAACATACAAGCATAAGATGACACAACTTTCATTTGTATTTTTAGAATACAAACATTTGTCATGTTCATTTGGCACAAAACCAAATTCTATAATGACTTTGTCAAATTTGTTGCGTCATTGCTTGGAGCTTGCTTTAGGCCATAAGAGATTTTACTAATCTACAAACCTTGTTTTCTTGACCTTTAGCAATAAAACCTTCAGGTTGCTCCATATATATTTCTTCCTCAAAATCTCCATTTAGAAATACTGTCTTTACATCCATTTGATGGATCAACATATCATGAATGGAGGCCAAGGCCATGAGGGTTCTAATGGAAGAAATTCTAGCTACAAGAGAGTAGGTATCAAAATAATCTAATCCCTTTTTCTGGGTAAAACCTTTGGCTACTAATCTAGCCTTATATTTTTCTATGGTACCATCGACTCTAAGTTTCTTTTTAAAAAACCACTTACAACCTATGGATTTGCTACCTAAAGGAAGGTCTGCTAACAACCAAGTATTGTTCTCCATAATGGAGTTATACTCATTGTTAATAGCTTCTTTCCAGAAAGGAGCATCAGGAGATGATATGGCTTCTTCATAAGTTGAGGGATCACCCTCTATCAAAAATGTGAAGGATCTTCTCCTAAATTCTTTTCAATCATTTCTCTTTTACTCCTTCTATGAGTAAGAGAAGGGTTGGAGGAAGCTGAAGGGATTCTATCCTTGAAGGAAAATATATTCTCAAAGTAAACTGCATCTCTAGCTTCTATAATTGTGTTATTAGAGATTTTATTTACTTCAGAATGAGTTACAAGAAATCTTTTGGCATTGTTATCTAAGGCATATCCTATGAACAAAGCATCTACAGTCTTAGGTCATATCTTCCTCTTTTTGGGTTCTGGAATTCCTACCTTAGCTAGACATCCCCAAACTTTAAGATAATTAATCCTAGGGGTCCGACCTTTCCATAACTCATATGGTGTCTTATCATTAGTCTTACTAGGTATCCTATTAAGGATATAACAGACTGATAAAAGGGCTTCTCCCCAAAGATTATCAGGGGCACCAGAGCTGAGAAGTATGACATTGACCATATTTAACAGAGTACGATTCTTCCTTTCAGCGACTCCATTGGATTATAGTTAATAAGGAGCGGTAACCTCATGAATAATTCCATGCTCTTCATAGAATTTAGTCATATCATTTGAGGTATACTCTCCACCACGATCTGATCTAAGGATCTTAATCTTTCTATCTAACTGGTTCTCAGCTTCAGATTTATAGACCTTAAATCTGTCTAGAATTTTATCTTTGGTCTTAAGAAGGCAGGTGTGGCAATACTTTGAGTGGTCATCTATAAAAGTGACAGTATTTTCTACCGCCTCGGGTCAAGACCCTATTGGAATCAAAAACATCACTATGGATGAGTTTTAGGAGATCGAAATCCCTATGGACAGATTTGAAAGGTAATCTAGTGTGTTTAGCTTGAACACAAATCTCACATTTGTTTTCATCATCTATAGGAGTTTTAGGTATAAGATCTAAGTTCATCATCCTTTTAATGGATCCTAAATTCACATGACCTAGTCTACCATGCCAAACATTTGAGGATTCAACATTTGCAATAAAAGAAGAAATTGAACTTTTATTCATGGTACTTAAAATAAAAAGTCCATCTTTCATAAATCCTTTTCCAATAAACAAATCATTCTTAGAGAAAACTACTTTATTGGCCTCCATTACAATTTTGTATCCTGAGGCTACAAGGAGGGATCCACTAACAAGGTTTCTTCTAACAGACGGCATATGAAGCACATCATGGAGAGGTAAAATTTTCCCTGATGTTATTTTCAGATCTATTCTTCCTCTTTCCACTATTTGTGCTGTTGAGCCATCTCCTAGAGTCACGCCTCCTCCACCTGATTCCTGATAGATTGAAAAACAGGAGTGATCAAATGAAACGTGAACATTAGCTCTAGAATCCAACCACCAATCATCAGAATGGAAAGAAAGGTTTACTACAGGTTGATAGCTTACAGACCTGAAGGAGCTGGAAGACCCATTCAGAATCATGTTAGCCTCTGGCTTGCCTTTTCCTTTGAAGGAGGTCTGGATAGGTTCTTTCTTCCTTTGGAAGCAGTTGATGGCTGTATGGTTGGTTCTACCACACACAAAATAAAATCTCCTTTGATCCTGAATCTGATCAAAGTTTCTAGGTTTTGGGGGTTGATGAAGTTGAGGGTTTTGGTGGTGATGGTTTTGGTGATGATGGTTTTGGTGAGGAGGTTGAAAACTCTGCTTCTTTTTGAAGGAGTTTTTCTTGGATTTGAGATGGCTGTTTGACTTAGGTTTTACATGGCTTTCTACAAGGTTTACCCTAGCTGTGGCATTTGACCTAGCTTTGGTCTTAGACCTATATTCCTCTTCTATTCTAATTCTCTGTAGAGCTTGAGTGTATGTACTAGATCCTTGTAGATGTAGTAGGTCCTTTGCCACTTTAGACCAAGACGGAGGGAGTTTGTCTATCAAACATCTTATTTTGTGTTCAGTAGAAAAGAATGATCCCTTGGCTTGAACATGTCTAAGGTGTTCTTGAAATTCATGAATTTGGTCATTGATAGGCCCTATCATGACATATCGGTTGAATGTAGAAGAATTGAATCTATCAATTCCAGCATCATCACAACCATATTCATCTTCCAAAGCATCCCAACGTTCTTTAGCGCTTTTATACTCAAAAAATATGTCGTAAAGTGACTTCGACATAGCGCTTAAGTGTAATACCTGTGGTTCGTATTACGTATTTCTGGAATACGTGTACGTATTTATTCTTGTATTGCATGATTTCCTTGCTTAATTTCCTTCTTGGCTTGGTTTATTCTTGGTTCGGGTTGGTTGGTTCAGCTTGGCTTGGTTTTGATTGGGTTCATGATGAACCCAAGGTGAACCCCTACCTACCACCACCATTTGTATTTATTAGCCCTCTTCATTCTCTCTCTTCATTATTCATCTTCTTCTTCCTCATTTACTCCCTTCACCTACCAAAGAGAGAAGAGAGAGGTCTAGGCAAGTGCAACTTGCTTCCACAAGAGAGCTCATTTTTATTGTTCCATTAGCTTCTCCTCATTTCTAAGACACATTAGAACTTGTCATTTTCCATTTTGAGGCTTTAATTTTTGTAGATCTAAAAATTAGTTATTTTCAGATTTTGGTGGTTTTGATCTATCAAACTTCCTTGTTTTCAAGTTTTGATGGTTCCATGTTTTAGAGAATTTTATTCTACCCAACTTTGACCTTTGAAAAGTTGGATTTGGACTTATTTTGACCAAGTTATGGACTTTTGAAGCTATGGGTTCAACCATGGAGTTCTTGCTGTTTTGGAGAAGACAGTGAGCAGTACGTGAGCTTTTTAGCTTACACCACTGAGTTGCGCGTGCTCTTTAGCGCAGCGCAGTCCTCATACGCTACCTTTTGGAAGCGTATGACTTGCATACGCTGCCTTGATAAGGAGTCGTATGGACCTCATACGCTGCCTTGACAAGGAGTCGTATGGACCTCATACGCTGCCTTGACAAGGAGTCGTATGGACCCCATACGCTGCCTTGAAGAGGAGTCGTATGGAGTACATACGCTGCCTTTTGGAAGCGTATGTCTTGCATATGCTGACCTGAGCGTATGCTCCCTGAGCGTATGCTGACCTGAGCGTATGCTGCCTGAGCGTATGCTGCCTGAACGTATGTTGACTTGAGCGTAGCCTGGCCTGAGCGTAGCCTGACCTGAGCGTAGCCTGATTACCCTGGATCTTCTATAGCCTTGTATATTGATATTTTATTAGATATTTAACGTCCATTTTATATCCTTACGCCTTTTGTCCTGAACTTGATAATCACGAATTTACTTGATATGTTTGTAATTGATAATTGAGCATGACATGATAGTGACCCGTAGTGGTGCACTCCTGACATGATAACCTGGCATGACCTGATAGTGGCCCGTCGTGACGCACTCCTGGCAAGTACACTTGGCATGATAACCTGACATGATTATCTCGAATAGCTGTTGCGACGGCTACCTGACATGACATGACCTGTATAATCAACCTGGACGCCGTGGGCGATTGTGTTTGTACAAATAAACCAGTCCTGTCTTGCATCATGTCTAGGAGGGGACTCCTGAGTACCACGGTCAGGAGTACCTACTGAAATGGACTAAGGCTAAATAACTAGACTAATCCAGTAGTCATGAAGAGATTTCCCAGCTACAGGCAATCCCGTTATCTGGGCGCCCCACTTGGGATCTGTAGCCTGCCGTCGAGTAGGGCACATTTCCAGCACACTGTCATGTGTTGTACCCTCTAAGTCACCTAAGGGTACATGCATTTCCTGGACGATGTACCCACTTGAATTTAACTCTAATTGCGTCCGGATAGCCTGGATGGTCTGCAGGGCTAGTGGCTGTGGAGTAATCTCATTGCATCTTGCTAGTAACTAGGCCTGTGATAACCCTAGTTAGTTAAAGTATCAAGCCGTACTTATTGCTTAGCCGTGAAATGTTGGATGAAGTTTACCAGTTTATTCTTGTCTTGATCCTGTACAAGATTGTTACATGTCCTAATTTCTTACATTATCTTGCCGATAAATGGTGGGAGAAACCAAGTTCAGTTCAGACGAAGGGTTACAACCCCGGTCCTTGTTTGGTTTACGGGTTGTAACCTGGTTATCTGAATAGTCCCATGGTTATCTCATCGTATATCATCCTGTACAAGATTGTCTTTTATATATTCACCTGTTATGCTTTTTCTTAAATTACTGTCTTTTATTATGTAATTATATTCTTGTGCTAATTGCTGGTTTTAGTTCTTAAGTGAAGCCCCTTTGTGGCACTTGTTCTTTCTGGGGTCTGACCCAGCTGGTTTTGTCTGGCCAGATTTCGGAGCAGCTCCAGAGGATCTACCGGTTCTCCAGCCCGATGGTGAACACCAGACGTAACCAGGGCAACGAGTGGGTTTCTTTTGTCCTCCCACTTTATTGTAAAAATTATTCTTTTGAGGCGTTTAGCCGCCGAGCAAGTGTTAGCTCGTGTATATTTTACTTACTGTCTGCCTACGGGCTGTAACATGATTGGCAACTCGAGGTTGATCATGTATGACTTAACTCTTGCTAGTCCTTACATTTTGTACGACTAGCTTCATGATCATCTGGATATGTAATGTTTGGGACGCCGTACAATTGTATATTTGGTGATCTGATATCTTGTAACTATCATTACTTGTTGAGATTGAGACACTAGGCTTGTTATTGACCCTAAGAGACTGATGGCTTGTAGATAAACCATCATATATCTAGACAACCGTGACCGTATAGTAGAGTGGATCCCATTTCATTATACGTAGCTGGCTATGTCTGCCCCCGCTCTCCAGTATTCTGGTTCTGGGGCGTGATATTAAGATTCTGTGAAAGCAATGATAGTCTATTTCCTTAGGGGTCTTGGGTTTGGAGGAAGTTGAGGACTTGGATACTCCTACGTCAGACTCAGTCTCATCAGAATCATTTGAGATGGGTGTGGACACATCAATGGCAGAAATCAGGCCTAAAGTGGTAAGCCAAAATTTTATCTGGCTTTGCCACCTCTTGAAGTAAGTGCCATTGAACTTAGCGGGCTTAGCATAAAAAATCTCTTCCTTGGCAGACATGTTTTCTATGGTTGTAAAAGTTTAAATCTACTCAATAAGATGGCTTTAAGCAAAATTAACAATTAAAATAATTTTAGTAATTGACCTTTAAAATTTTTTGTTTTTCAAGTTTTGATAAGGTTGGGTTAGTTGTAGGGGCCGGATCCCAGCAAGCGATGATTCACTGTCACGCCCCGCTCCCGCAGGAGCGATCGTCCTCGCTAAGGCATGATGCCGCACGGGCCTAGGTTGCGCCCGTGCAAGGCTAAGTCTAGAAACGACCGATTTGAGCTAGGCCACAGAGTCTCACAGAGTGTCCCAATTTGCAGCGGAAAGTAAATGAACACAAGTTGAAGCAAATTCAAACTCTTTATTGATTTCCAAGAAGTTTACAAGCAGCGCTAGGCCGAGTTTACAAGTCTCTCAAGCTCTCTGTTTCTGAAACATAAAAGGTGTGCCAAGTGGCTTACAAGATGGAATGATTCATGGCGATATTCCGATACATTATGTCCTGTATATGGTGCTTCAGCTCCTTGTAACGCTCCAAGGCTCCAGAGATAGCTCCGCGCCTTAGCGCGTTCGAGGAAGGCTCCGCACCCGACGACGTCTCCTGCGTCCTGCAAGTAAACTGTGGGGTTATCAGTACATTGTTATGCACTGGTGGGGAGGCTAGCTCGCCCACAATGCTATCATTACCAAACACGTTCTATTTACTTTTGTGCACCGTCTATCATTCATTGTCTTTCTAATCTTGCCTTAGGATCAGTTTCATGGCATATTTCATAACTTATCTCGTGTTACCGATTTCAAGTGTCGCATGGAAATACATGCACGACTTACCTATACATACCGTCCGGCC
Organism: Iris pallida; assembly: GCA_029216955.1. Lineage (NCBI taxonomy): Eukaryota > Viridiplantae > Streptophyta > Magnoliopsida > Asparagales > Iridaceae > Iris > Iris pallida. The sequence goes on from JANAVB010009994.1 coordinate 7,827,655, forward strand.
TTTCCTGTCCAAAGTAAACCAAGTTAGTCAATAATTCATATAAACTTTCAATGCCAAGGGCGTGTCCTTGCCTCAGGTCCTAGCGCGACGTAGGCGTGTTTTCTAACTCGATTTCACGAAGTACTCTTTATCCTTTGGTGTGTTACACTTCAAGCCTGTTCAGAAGGCACTTCATTTAGTTAACTTAGACTACTTTGTTTCAATGCAAGGACTTGCACGTGGATTGCCACCAGCAAAGTCCACTTAATCTATATGCACCGGTCGCTGGCATCACAAGCCATTTTGGACATATTCCATCCTTGGTAATTTCTCACCTATCATAGCGTGCGGCTGGAGCACCCTGATAGTCTTTTGAAATACCCCGCACTTACGTCTCCTGGGTGGCCAAGCCCGCACCCACGTGAGCACGTAAGCCCCTTTTGATTCCGCCTAGGCCGGCCACGATCCTCCCTTTGATCATGCCGCGGAATCCCTTCTTCTTCACGGCCACAGTATTCCCCCCTCGCCCGTGTCGATTGTCCACGACCATTTCGTATTGTTTGTCATTTTAACTTAACGGCTGTCTCCGAGCTGTAGGCTAACCCTTAGCCATAATGCGTTATCGACCAGGTTGGTGTCCGGGCAGCGCGGATAGCGAGCCCCGTTGCACGTGCCCGTCATACCTGTCGCTAACCATTCCTTTCTTTCTTATCTTTTATTCATTCTTTCTTTTCTTTCATTCACTTGTTCGTTCATTCATTGATTCATTCACATATTCACTCATTCTCTTATTCATTCATTCATTCGTTCATTCATTCATTCATTCATACATTATGCAACTCCCCGTGCGGGAGTCGCCTTGGCGACCCATCGGTCCCGAAGTCTTTCAATGTTGCTATATTCTACTCGGAACGACTATGTCGATAGTCTTTCCGCATAAGGAACTCGTAATGTAAGCCCGTGCCTTAGCACGAGCGCGGAGTGCGGCGCGAGAGTTCTCACATTTTCCATGTTCTTTTCCATATTCTATACAAGCATACAAGATGGGATTATTCCCTTAGCTAGGTGCGTTGAGTCATTTATTAGCATGCACGGTGTTATCGCCTAGCGATTCTAGCATTAGTGTCCGTATTGTTATGTGTCTAGGCTAAGCAAAGACGGGTTCATCGGAGCCACCCACCTTAGCGATGTTCGCATCGGCCGAGCGATACTCCGAGCGCGCCTTTGAAAGTCTAAGTCTGGACTCCTCTTGACGGGCCAATGTAAGCCTTGCATCGATTCTTCATCAGGTCGATGCCAACTCTTCGGGTCGACGGCTCGTTCGAGTCGTTGCACTTGCTGTTTGAATCGGCGTTCCGCTAGGACGGAGCGGGTCATTACATTCACTAGGAACACTTACGTTCCGGTCGCTTAGACGAATTTTCGTCTTGTTGACAGAAGGGTACTTTATGCTTGTTCCCAAATAAATCTCTACTTTAGAACTTTAAAATTAAAGAAATTTTACTAAATCAATTAACTGTATGATTTAGCTTAAATTAAAAAATTGCGTAAAAGAGGCTTTGACAACAGGACTAATATATATATTTGAACAAGTCTAATATATATTGCCAAATAAAGTAAAATTTGTTGAAAAGATTTAATATATATATTGCAAATGGATTTAAGCAACAGAAACTTTTGTCAACAGTAAGCTTTGCAAATAGACTTTAGGCAAATGGACTTTAACATAAGCTTTGTTAACATAAACTTTTGGAAGTGGACTTTAAGCAAATGGAAACAAAGATAAATATTTAACAAGACAGTAACTATATTTGATTTGTCTAAGCAAATAATTTGCAAGCAAATGTTTAGACAAGTATTAACAGAAACTTGATGATTGGACAACTATATGTAAACAGAGCATATATATATATATATATATATATATATATATATATATATATATATATATATATATATATATATATATATTTTAATATATATATTTTTATATATATATATATATATATATATATATATATATATATATATATATATATATATATAGAGGAAAATGTACCTAAGGTCGATCTCATTTTCCTCACTTGACAACATTTTTTTCTTGAATTTTTTTTTTATGGGATTCATCTACACCTTATTGATTGGCAACATACCAAATTTCAAGAAAAAATAATATTGTTTAGCCCCCTATCAATAAGGTGCAAAATCGACGGTGTAGCAGCAAAGTTTTAGACCGTCGATTTTGCAAGGGATAGATAGGGGGCTAAACAATATTATTTTTTCTTGAAATTTGGTATGTTGCCAATCAATAAGGTGTAGATGAATCCCATAAAAAAAAATTCAAGAAAAAAATGTTGTCAAGTGAGGAAAATGAGGTCGACCTTAGGTAACTTACCTAAGGTCGACCTTAGGTACATTTTTCTCATATATATATATATATATATATATATATATATATATATATATATATATATATATAAAACCAAGCGACCGTGTCGAATATTCGACACGGTCGCTTGGTTTTATATATATATATATATATATATATATATATATATATATATATATATATATATATATATATAAATATTCGACACGGTCGCTTGGTTTATATATATATATATATATATATATATATATATAACCAAGCGACCGTGTATATATATATATATATATATATATATATATATATATATATATATATAACTTCCTTAGGTACATTTTCCTCATATATATATATATATATATATATATATATATATATATATATATATATATATATATATATATATACACGGTCGCTTGGTTATATATATATATATATATATATATATATATATATATATATATATATATATATATAAAACCAAGCGACCGTGTCGAATATATATATATATATATATATATATATATATATATATATATATATATATTGTTTCTCTTTTTGTTTTCAAAGCAAGTGTATAGACAAGTATTAACAGAGACTTAGGCAGTAACTATATTTTTTGTTTTCAAAGTAAATTTTTGTTTTCCGTATGAAGTAAACAGAAGCTTGTATGATGTAAATATTTGAACAGAAGCAAGTATTTAACATAAACAAGTATTGACAGAAGCTTATATGAAGGAAATAATTTTTTTTAAAATTTTTTCCGTATGAACAGTAACAAACAGGAAGACAAATAATTAATTTGTAAAATTGATCTAACTTTTAGAATGTTGGAAATTCGTCAATTTTCTTCCTTTAAAAACTGCAACCAAATAAAAATATAAGTAGATGTTACCGGCCTCCGAGGAAGTCGTGCACGTAGCACTGTCCTAAGAGTTAGCTCGGGTCTATGTGCAGACCGTATACGAACGCTCCTAGTGGTAAAATCTCCGCTCCACCGGAATCTCCTTGCCGCACACGACTTGGAGAGAGTGACCCCAACTTAGCTCTGCCCAGAGCAACGAAGAACAGCAGCGGTAATACGAAGGAGACGAGAATTTTAGAGAATTTCGAGAAGAATATTTTTCTGTGTACGGAAGAGAAAGAAGCACAGACTTATATAGGCTGATGGTGGCTCTTTGTAACGTTTAGAAATAATGAACAATAATATTTTAACGTTACAAAGTAAAAACGTGATGCAATGTATCTGAACGTAATTTTGAATATTAAACGTTACGAAATTAAATGATTGTAATGGTCAGAAATTTTTATTGAGAGAAGCAAAAAGTTTTTAGGGTCTCAGCCCGAACCCGAAGAGGAAATCGAATCGGCATTCGGCGTCCGCAGATGTGGGCACGTACCCGCACCCGTTACGCGCGCCGAACCGAACCGAGCCGGGCCGGACGGCGGCGGCGGCGCGCGCGTGTGGCCCATGGATCTCCCACACACAACTTTAATGAAGCAAAAGAAGCACAAGTAATATGAGCACAAGTAAAGCCCCATACTTGGCCGACGTGGGACTATTCGTTGTGTTGTGCTTGAGCTTTTGCTCACTACATACAACCAACAATGATTGTGTCCCCAGTAGATTTTAAATTTTGCACTTTATTTCTATATGTTCAATTTTCGAGAACGTTGTCTCCGAACTCCCTTATGATTGTGAGGGTATTATATAAGGTGGAGGGTGTGCCTCGTAAATAACCACTCCAAACTATAATTTTACTATATTTCTCACTAAAATTTACTAGTATCCCTTAATTAAGGCCAATGTTAAGGGAACTACACAAAGTGTTAGTGTATATCATTATTTTGTGCATTTCTGTGCATAGTCATGATTACAAAATTTTTGCCAGTCCTTGTTGTACTTAGGCTACCATTTTTTATTTTTTATAGTTTTGGCCTACCAAATTAGAACGAAAAAGAGATTCAGATTGGATTGAATTTTCTTTTTGTTCGGTTTTGGTTTTCAAAATACTAAAAATTTTCAGTCAGTTTTGGTTTTGGTTTTGGTTTTTTTTCGATCTAAAATCGAAAACTAAACAAGACTTGAATAATTGTGTAAATATATTTTATGTTTAAAATTTTGTATATACGTTGAAAACAACAATTATATATATATAATTTAAAGTCCATACAACAAACATATGTATAAATAATAGAAATTTTTTGAGTTGCATCCCATATTATTTAACTATATTCAAGGTACATCCCACTGTTTTACCATAATGTACAATATCCTCCACTTTCGTCAAAAACTAACGGCCAACTCTGTTGACTGTTAATTTTTGACCGAAATACCCCTAACAAATCACCATTATTATCAGTTCCCTCTCGTCAGCTTGAAAAAATGGAAGGGTCATTTCGATAAAAAATTAACGGTCAACGGAGACCGTCATTTTTTGACGGAAGTGGAAGGTATTGTACATTATGATAAAACAGTGGGGTGCATCTTGAATATAGTTAAATAATGTGAAGTACAACTCAAAATTTCTAAATAATATATTATTTTTTTTTTGAAATCACACTCACACACAATTGGGAGGCTCGAACCTTGCCGATCCCTCCGGGTGTCCGCTCTAAATAATATATACTTTTCAATATAATTTAACGACAATCTTAACTTCGGGACCAGTCCATTAAACAAACAAACCAAATCATTTGTCGGTTCGATTTCGATTTTGGCTAATTTAAATTCGGTTTCGATAAGCAGTTTTGTGTAGTGTTGTTAGCATTATTAGACTTAATTAATCCCCTCACTCAATCGCCCGTTAGGTTCTTCCTCCCCATTTCTGCAAAAAGTAAGGGAGAGAGTGATGATGACATGAGGAGGATCTGGGAATGAATGGCGAGGCGTGCAGCTGAAGATTGCGGGAGGAGAATATCAAAGCCCCTCTTCTCCTACAAATCCCTCGCCATCTCCGTCTGCTCCCTCAACCTCCTCTTCGCTGCCGCCTTCCTCCTCTCTTCCTCTTCCTCTTCTCCATCTCCAGGTCCCAACAAAAACAATATTAATATTCCCACAAAAATAATTTTTAATTTTTTTTTTTTTGAAATTATTTACTTATTTTTTGGCTGCAGGAGTGAAGTACACGAAGGATCAGATCAGGAGCATGGAGGACTCGATTAGGGTCCGGCTCGCGGCGGTGCCGGCGGAGCTCGTCGATTTGGTGAGCGGAGATTTTTTTTTTAGGGTTTTTTTGGGCCGTTTTTTTAATTTTTATTTTTTTTATAGGTGAAGAAGTTGAGGGAGGAGGTGGAGGGGGAAGAGAGGGGATGGGAGCTGCCGGCGGCGCGGAGGCGGGAGGTGGCGGAGGAGATCCTGGGGAGGCTGAAGGGGCTGGGCGCCGACGTCAACGAGACGCAGCAGCGAGGTGATTTTGATTTGATTATTTATCGTGCGCTTCTAGTACTTGTATTTTTTTTTTGGAAGTTCTTCATTTTGAAATTTTTGTTACTTGTGCAGTATGTGTTGTCCTTAGTTTGGTGCTGGATTAATGGAACCAACTATGTGGCTGTGTGTAATGTCTTATATTTTCGGGTTATTTATACTAACTACCCCTAGGGTCTGCTTGGCAATTGTAGGGTAGGGGTTATGAGGTGTTTCTAGAGTACCTATTATGAGCGGTCCGATTTTGTGTGTTTTTTAAGTAGCGGCTTTTAAACCAGTCTAATCCATGCTTGGTGCTTGGTAATTCACTGACAAACGGTTCTGAAAGTTATTTTACACAAATAAAATTAGATAGGGAAGGGTATCAGTAGTTATAATTATATATTTTTGGTGAGGATATAAATTGAATAAAATAATAAAACCCCTCAAAACCCACCGATTTGGTGTGTTTATAAAGCCACCAAAAAAAACATTACAGTGGTTTTGGGGGATTTTTGAGCCGACCAAAACTGGTGCCTCAAAAAAATTAACAAACAAAGGTTTTCATAAACGTTCGGTTCAAAAACACCCCCAAACCAATGAAAACACCGTTACCAAGCAGGCCTTAAGTGTTGTATTTATAACACAGGGTACCCCTGCTTTTAAACTTATTACACTGGCCACCCCTCCCTTTAGGAAAAAAAATAGGGGTAGCTAGTGTTATAACTTTTTATTTTTATCTTAAAGTAGGGGTACCCCGTGTAATAAACATAAAACATGGGGGTGGTCAGTGTTATTAGTTTAAAAGTAGGGGTACCCTTTGTGATAAATCCAAAACTTAGGGGTAGTTAGTGTAAATAATCCTATATTTTCACTGTCGGGCGCCCCGAACTCGATGGTTGGCACATTGACAGATCTCTGTGAATTGAATTCTTAACAGAGCTGAATGGAAGAACGCGATTCAGATAGCCGACAAAGAAACATTTGGGATAGAAGTCTTTGTTGTGATTAGTAAATTTGGGTCGTTTGACACTTAGCTCCCGTCCGTTTGAAAATGGGAACACCTAGGCGACCACACCAAGCTCTCGGCTCCCTGACGGTTGCCTCACAGAGCGAGCCTTGAGTGGCTGAGAAGAGTGGTTCGTCGGTCTACGAACATTAGTGTTACCTAACCCTAGAATCTACTAGATCTCGAGGCTTAACTAGCTAAATTGATTTCTATCCCCCCTACACGCCTTAGAGAGTGGACTCTGTCTTCCGGTCATGCTTTTACTTTCCTGCACCGCCAAAATTTGAGAAGATGTTGTATTCCTTTCAAGGACATTTGAAAAATCGGTTACGTCACTAATGGAGATTGTAAAATGACATAAATGTCTTTCTTTTTATGAAATGTTATCTACATAGATAAACTTCTAATTTAGTCATCTTGGGAAATTATTTGGACTACATGATATCATGTGACCCAGTCGACTAACATATGAATGGATGTTGAATATTCCGAAATGTGAGGGTGTATTGATGCCTTGCTATGAAAATAAACCGGGGTTAGGTGTTGCTTACCAAATTTGAAACACCATCCTTTTTTGCTCTTTGACTTCATGTGGGAGATGAACGTAATTACCTATAGCATAGTTGTATCATCTTGCATCTTTGTGTAGACTCTATTATAGTCTAGGGGAAGTTGGGGGTGCTCCTTGGTTGCATGTGCTTAAACTAAATACCTAAAGATTGGTTTATATATCTACGAAATGGTATTAAAGTTTTGTGAGAATGCTCTTTCTCAAAGATCCCTTGGCTAGGAAGACAACATGATTGATGATCCGTAAAACTTCACCAATTCATTTTATGGAGCTATCATGCTCCAAAGTGACCCCATCCTGATGAGTGAAGGATCCAAAATGATTCCATTCTGACGAGTGAAGGATTTGATGACGAGCGATGTGATGATGACTGACACAATGATGTTGGTCGATGTCCTTTACCAAAGCCTCATGGGGATTTTGAGAAATTTCCTTTGATACGTTTTGCCTAGTGCCGAGAATGGCATTAAAACTATCAGGTCAATTTTCAATGAAAGACTCCTCTTCGTACTACCCCGAGGTACTGTAATGCAGGGGTAGGGAGTAATAAGCCTGGGTTACATTCTTTTCTCATACCCAAATCTTGTTGGCCCATGTTGGTACGTGGATTAACCTTTAAAGCCTCCTAATACTAGCTTTAATTTATTGCCAAATTCTGTCCTAAAACTACCCATAACTGGTTCATTTTCAGAACCCAACTCATTTTTTCTTTTTGTATAGTCGAAACTTAGTCCTTGTGTAGATGTTACCTGATAACTTGGATTTAGTTAGAAAATTCTGGTCAATCATTTACTAAACCCTCGTCTTAACTTTGTGCTCATTGCTGAGGCACTAACGACAATAAATGACTCGAAGAATGATGACCGTGAAAAATACTCACTAACGAGTTCTTCTAGTAGCAGACACATGGTTGGTGTGAGGAATGAGTATTATTGCAAAACTTCTGTGACTGAATTGGAGTCTAAATTTAAGTTTCAAAAGTAGATCCACGTGTAAAGTTACATTATCATAATGGATCTTAATTTACAAAGAATAACCACTTTTTAAATGTCTTGTCTTTGACCCATCAACTTGACCTCTTCCCTTATCTTCATGTGTAAACATTGCTTGCATTTTGTGGTAGTCCTAGGTGGCTAGTTATGAACATACACTATCGAACCTTGTTCCGTATGTGTGCAAATTTGGTTCCTTAACTAATATAAAGAATAGAGTAGTGGAACGATTATAAGTACTAGGACTTAATGCCTTGAATGTACCTATATGTTGATAGGATTGGATCTGTGTCCTTCATTTGACACCTCATACTAGTTGCTACATCACATATTCCCTTACTCTTATCTTAAATTCTTATAGATACACTTCTTTTCTTTCTAAAACCTACAAATAATATTACAAGGTCTATAAGGGATTTTATAAAAAGATGCAGCCATGTGATCCCAAAGCTTCTTTGTAAATTTCTACATTAAATCACTTTTTAGTACCCAAGTAGGTTGCATTTTAGACCTCTAGCATGAAACCGGATAGATATTTGGAAACATTACATATTTTCTTAGTCTCTCAGTTGCTACTAAGAGTTTCAAAGTGCTGCTCACACGTAATGATAGCTTGGACAATTTTTTATTCATTTATTCTTATTAAAATGTGTTGAGTTCATTTCCCCTCAAGCATCTTAGCTTCACAATTTTCTATTTTCCTTTAAGAATCTTTTGCTTCAATGGCCAGTAAACCTCTCTCTCTCTCTCTCTCCTAAAACAATAGAGCAGATTATTGCTCCCAACTGAACATAAACAAGATCATCAGTCCCTCTACTTGAATATATCCGTCTGTGACTCCATATCTATACTACTATACAATAGGAAAAGTTGGGCTTCACCGTGGATTTTTTTTTTTAATATGTCCTTGCTCAATATTTATTAATTAAAATGATCATTAAAATTAAGAGGGTTGGCTAGGTAATTTTGAATAAGAGATATAAGAACATTTTCAAATTTAAATCTCCAGATCCAAAAATTGAACTTTTTTCTTCTAGGAATTTGATGAGTCTAAATAAAGTGTAATAATTGAAGAATGTGTAGTCGATACAACGGAAACAAGTGTTTGTCATTTCTCGGAATATATGTAAATGCATTAATATATGTAGGTTCCAACTCATCTTAATCTTCTAGAAATCCATACCATATTTTATTATATAATTAAAAACGCATATACAATACGTCCGACGCACATACATATATACTAGTTAATATATTTTAGGAAGAAGTTCACTTTTATTTTCTCATCCTTACCAAGGACTCCTTGATTCTTACTCATAATATACTTAATTTACGTAAAAAAATCTATATCTCCTAAATTGATAGACAGGATCATTGCTCCCAACTGAACATAAACTTGGTCATTAGTCCCTCAACTTAGATTCATAATCTATTTATAGAAAGAAGTTTGCTTTTATATATGCTAATTCTTTCTAGCTTCCTTCGATATTTCTCAGTTTTAAGATACCTATATAGACTTTTTGTATAATTTGAATTGGCCTTATGTTAGATTAGCTGTAAATCTTTACACTAGGTTTCAAAATTTTAGGTTTTTGATATGCAAAGTGGCATAAGTTCGTCTGAGAAAACACCCAAATCGGTTTGGAAAATTGACGGAGCCTATTTGTTAAATCAGTCATTCAGTTACGCCTATCTAAGAGAAGCAAATTATGAGATTTCTGATTTTGGTCATTTAAGGTAATGCTTTTGTGTTTCTTTGGGTTCTTTTGGAGATAAGCCTGGCTCCTAAAAATGTTGGATATTTGGATCTTGGTGCTTAAGAAAAATTGGGTGTTTAGGATTTGTTAAGCTTCAGGTTTTAGGCTATTGAATATATGAATGAATTGAAATAGGTGATAGATGAGAGAATTGAGCTTTATTCTAGTGTTTCCGAGGGTCACGGATTCACGAGTGTAGTACTCCTCTCTTATGATAAAATATCGTCAACCTATACTTTGTGCTAACTAGACAAATAACCTATACTTTGCACAGGTCTCTCTGCAATTTACAATCTTTTCTTTTCCACATAATGTACCCATTTTGAACACCGTCATAATTCATGCGGACTGCGCACCTTTTGTTTATATTATCCATTTACAGATGAAAAGGTCAAGATGAAGGCTATCTGAACCTATTCAAATGCCATTTCTTTGACAAAAATAAAGCTAAAATTATAATAATGAAAGTAAAAGAAAATGCGAGCTTTTATAATCTTCAATGAGACAAATGGGCAGAGAAGGTAATCAAGCGTCACTTTGTCCCACACTGGTACAATTGCTAATAGGATTATCATTACCTAATAACCTTATAAATTTCTAACCAACTGTGTGCTGCAAATTGTGTATGTTCTTGTTTAAATTTGAATTTTATGTAAGCAGAAGCAGTAGAGTCATGGCGCTCTGAAAAACTTGAACAAATCAGAAGGGCAGCAACTGGGAACATGACGTCAAACTCGAGCATTCCTGCCCAAGAAGCAAGTAAGCATTGATTTAGCTAATTTTGCTTTCTTAGAACCTGTCATCTTTACCTTCTGCAATCTTCGCCTATGTATTGCCTTTGATGTTTGTTGACTTTGTCGCATGAACTATTTAGGATATGATCTATGTTCTAACATACGAGTAATATGCTTGTTTCAGAAATGCTGGAAGGAGCACTGAAATCTGACTGGCTTAATCTCTTGGAAAACGTTGGCTTTTGGATGCCAGCTAACATTAATAATTCCGAAATCGATGATAAACCTGAAAATGCACAGGAGCTTGGTAGTTCTTCTATCATTTTCTACAGTTAGATCTCAATATTATTTTACTCATCTTCAAAGCCTTCATTTATGTAAAGACTATAATATGGTTATCACCTCATTGAAATCCATTTTTGTGGAAGAATGAACACACTTCAGCTTCTATGTCAATATAGACAAGTGCAGGCCACTTTTGAGTGCATCTCATGTGACTTCTCTTGCTCTACTTTTCATTCACAGAAGATAGAGAAATAATTGCAGGCCCTCCATTGCCACGTGAATGCAATGCTGAGCTGCATACTGATTATGATGGTACTGCTGTTAGATGGGGTCTTACCCATCATAAAGAAAGTGCTGCTGACTGTTGTCAAGCTTGCTTAGATCACGCGAAAAATGCAAAGGAAGGAGAAAAGAAATGCAACATATGGGTTTATTGCCCATCAGAGTATGGGTGTTACTCACCAGATATTTATGAACACAAGCATCAAGAGTGCTGGCTTAAACAGGTAATGCATTCGTGCTTTTCAAGCTTATGCACTACTTTGCAGTATTATATTATTATACAGACAGGTAAAGAAGAAACAGAACGAGAAAGAAGATATTATCATCAATGGAACCTAAAACTAGCATGCTAAAATCTGTTTTATTTTAGTTGATGGTTAACATGCTCATTACTGGATCCTTATTTGTTAGCTGTGGGGCCAATCGAGGTGATGATTTTAGGAACTAAATATGCTTCTTTTTAGTTTAGGAAATGGGTTAGCTTTTGGAACATGGCTTTTTCTAGGAATGTTCCATATACAAACAATTGCTATGATATGTAGCCCACTTCTTCCTACTAAAATTAGCTGTGTCCAACACCATCCTGTTTGACACTTGTTTTTCATATGAAGCATATAATATTCATAACATAAAGAATATTCCGTCCCTATTTAACAATTACAAATAAGATTCTATATAGTTTTTCCTAATTTTGACTTGATACTCAAACCATAGTTCCCCAGATCTCCCTACACTGTAGGAACCGTGTTCCAGATCTCGCAATGCAAATTTGGTGGGTTCGGGTTCTCCATCTGGATAGCCAAAAGAGGCGATCTGGATCTTACACGGTGAGTTAAACAAAGATATCATTCTAATTGTTATATAAAAGACGATAAAATCAACTAATTGTCAAAATGAAGCATGCGAGAGTTGGTTGTTGTAGGATTTTGTACGAAAGCTTCCCTACTAGACACAAATATATATATAGAAACACAAACAAACCACTCTTGGACGAACCAAAGCATGTATGTTAAGCCTACCCGCATTGTACTGCATACCAGACCGTGCCCATTCTGCGTATCGAAGCGAAGTATGGCCCACGTAAATATGATCCAAACACAAACTCAACACATGAATGTTCATGTTAAAAATATCTATATTTGCAAATATTCACATACATAAATGGCCTTGTCCTCCCATTTAGATTTTGAGGACTTGTGTCAGATACCTGTATTCATGTTAAATTGTGACACAAATGTTTGTGTCCACTAATTAAAGTACTGTTGATAACTGCCATACAGCTGCTCTCTTAGACACGGATAAATATCCCACCATAGTTGCAGACATCATTGTTTGAGGAGAAACTCTATACATAGTTCTTAAGTCTTAACACAGGAGCACGTACTCATTTCTTGATTCTCCAAGTTTGTCCCCACTTTATTTAGAAAATGTAATGTCTTGGTTGAGCACAATAGTTTTTCTATGGCTTTATTACTTACCCATTGAAGCACCTAGTCCATCCTATATGCCAACTTGCACTAAAATATTGGTATATTGTGTATGCAAACCATTGGGCCATCATGCACATCGTTGGTTCATCTCTCACGGTATCTATCATACTGTCATTTTTAAACAACCAATGTAGTTTTCTTAACAAATTACCCAATGCTCACTTGTAATAATTTAGCCTGATAAGTTAGCACAATATCTCAGTCAATCAAGATGCATAGCCCAACAAATCGGTCTTTTAGGGGATCCATTATTCAATTACTGTAAAAGTTAGAATAAAGGTAACCCGAACAGCACACACACTAACTAATATAGAACATTTTAGGGATAAACTCTGGAGAATTAGTATAGTCTTTCTTAGAAAGTTTTACTGTTTACAAGTGAATTGGGTCACCGGAAATCCTCCTGACTCCCATAATTGGCATAATTTAGTGAGGCCTGGAAGGATTTCTTTTAAATGAACCAATGGAAACTTGGATGGAATTACTAACGGAATAATTCTCCTAAACAAGATAGCCCATGGGAACCTTAAAGGGTGTGCTTAGCAATTAAAAAAAAGGAAATTTGTGTACATAATCATATCCCTGGAAGTTTTTGAAATGAGGCAAACGAAGGCGCTGAAAAGCCTTTTAGGTGTAGGTCCCTGGGTAAAACTACAATATTTAATCATTCTTTAAAAAAAATCTTTAAAACACTTAGAAATATACCATTTTCACCATCAACTCAGCGGCCCTTCTTTCTCATAAATCTCTCTCCTCTTGAACCTTACGTCTCTCTCTCCCTCTCTCATCTCTTTTTCTCTCTTGTCTCATTTCTCTCTCTTTTATCTCATCTAATTTCTAGTTCTCTCTCCCCTACTAAACTCTCTCATACGTTTTCTCTCTCCTCTTTAAATTAGATTACTTCTTTCCTAAATATAAACTACTAATATATTTCTTAAAATCCATATTAAGTAGATAATAGTTTTTAGAATACAATTAATAACAAAGTTTTTAAATATGAAATATGTTATATAATAACTATCAACATTGCACTTTGAACCTATACTCTATTCTTTTAGATAGAAAAAGGATAGACACTAGATTCATCACTTATTGTGACAAATATAACACAATATCGTTTTTATACCACAAGATCGTATTTAATAACATATTACAACAAACAATAACGATTAAAACTATTTATAACATATTATGTATATCAACAACAAATTACAAATAGAGAGAACACATTACGAATATTCATCACATTTTATTTTGCAAGACAATGTGTTATCTCTGTTTGTGAAATAATATGTAACACGTATTCTTAACGTGTTATCTCATCCTATATTAATTTGTTATTGATATGCAAAATGTGTTAACGTGTTAATACAATCTCGTGGTATAAATATGATACCATGTTTGTGAGAATCCTTATACATATAACTTTATGTTTTAAAATCTATTATATTTATATTTTTAAAATTACTATGTTTTTTAAGAGAGAGGATTGCAAGTGAAATTGAAAATTAAGAGGGAGAGAATTGATATAGAGAGAGAATTAAGAGGGAGGGAGAAAGAAATGTTGAGGACGGAATTAAAGGAGGCTCCACATAATTAAAGAGGGGCAAAACAATTTAATGAATCATAATCGTTGTTGTTTGATTCAAGGACTTCGAGCTGAAAGACTTTCTCCACAAATCCTTCCACTTCATTTAGAAAGCTCTCAGGGACATGTACATAAACCAAGTTTCCAAATAAGAAGCAAATGTTGGGGAACCAAATTGGTGAGGCCTCTGGTAGGGGAAAGGGAGGTCCTTGGTTTGAAGCCGGGGAGGGACAGTTACACAGGAGGGATAGTAACACTGATCCTTATTCTTGAAACGAAGTTTCCAAATAAAATAGTCCACACACTAGGAGATGAAAACTTGAACCTACAAGACCATGGTATTAATAAAAATATATTAAAATAAGGGTTAAGGGGTGGATGTTAGATTTTAAATATAAAGTAATATTACTAAATAGAATCATTATTATTTTCCACGAGTTCCTTTGGATTTCCATCTATTTGGATGGAATGCGAAATTGTTAGAACAGTACCAACAACAAAGGTACAGTTACACTTGCGATACACATGTTGTCCTACTTGTACAATGCACCTTGTGAGTGACTTGTATCACTTAAGAGTGTAACTGAGGTGTACCTGTATCATTATTGATAGTGAGGGAGATCTAGTTCGTTTTTTGATGAGTTAATTGTCTTTGAGTCAGTTTAGTTCTATAACTTCTATTTGACTTTGAGTCCGAGTGTATTTACTTGGATCATCTTAATTGTTCTGCATTGTTACTTTATTTATGAGTTGCTTTATATATCGACTTGCTTGTTCCTTTATATATAGAACATTTATGTTAATGAATTAAGGATCGAGAATTGAGATTTAGGATTGATTCCTTGTGAGAAGGCTGTGATGCCAACTCTTTCTTGGTGTGAAGCCCTAGAACCCTAGCCCTAATTTCTATATTTTTTTTCTCTTGCCCGAGGAACCAAACTCCCAAGCGATGTAGATCCCAGAGGGTGCTCAAGTTTTGGAAAAAAAGGAATATTAGTAGAGGAGGTATTAAAAGTTTGGTAAACAATTTAGTCGGTTTCAGTATTTGAACCATGTATATTGTAGAGAAGAAAACTTTCAACCATTATGCAGCCAACGTTGACAGCATCCTTCAACAGTAGCAACAGTCGGTTGTATTTTCCAATTGCTTCCTATAATATTATTGCTTCTTGTTGACAGAATATCATCATTTCTCAATATCTATGGCATGAAAGAAGAAAGCCATGCTACCATCCTCCTTTGAAAAATGAATCTTGCGGGAATGACTTAGCTTGAACTTTTGCAGTTAGAATTTATTTTAACTTTCTTGGCATAGAAGATACCACAGACTAAAGTTTGAAAGATTTGAACTTTCATTTAAAGCATTGCAGCTCCAAACCTGATCTATCAAATATATGTGTCGACCTCCTCTCGGCCTCTCATGTCAACCCTTTAATGTTCTGCAATTTAATTGCCGATCAATGCAACTTCTTGTGCAGGTAGGCTGCATGAACCATAGGAAAGTTACCTAAGTTGGTTAAGCTCTTCGCTACTTGATCTGAGCCCTATAATTATGTCATTACAGGTTCCTTCTTTTGTACGTTCTTGAGATACTACCTACTCTCTTCCTATTTTCCCATATCGATACTTGCTTGTTTTTAGTGTAAATTATGAAAAATCACCATCAAGGTTTACAACTCTATATTTCGCCTCTGCACTATCATGTGTTAACAAAAACTTTTGTGGTTATCTAACCAAAACTGTAATTTTACCATCATTGATATCTAATGGCAATCTAGTGGGTCTTTTAGCTGTATAAGCCAGGAATTTTTGCACCAGGTCCTAAGATGTCAAGGAGAAGCAGCCATATATATTATGGTCGATATTTCCCTTTTTTTTTTCCCCATTCTAGAGCTTTGTAGCTCTTTTGATCAAAAAGGCATGGACATGATGTGATAGGGAGAACTTCAATCTTAAAATAACAGTTCAAACAAAATGATACTGTTCTTAAGTGTAACAATTTAGTAATCTGGTTGGATTTACCATATTGGACGTGCCGGGAAGGGGAGAAAATACATTGCTAGAAGGCAAATGTTAAGGGCCGGCAAGGTTCGAGCCTCCCAATTGTGTGTGTGTGTGAAATTTCAAAAAAAAAAAAAAGGCAAATGTTAAGGGCACTACAAAAATTACTAGGGTTGGTAGTCCTATGCATATCCAGAATTGTCAAAAAAAAAATGGGACTGCCGATGACTGTCAAAATTTTGGTAGTCTTAGGACTGCTAGAATTTTGGTAGTCCTAGGACTGCCAAGAGTTTGTTGCCCTCTAGTAATTGTTGTAGTACCCTTAACATTTGCCTTTTAGAACCATTTGTTTAATTTCTTCTACGCATGTCCTGGAACAATACATTTTTACGATGTTATATTACTTCAGTAAAAAAAAATGTCTACTTGCCATGTTTCAGAATCTAAATCAGATGCATCTGTGAATGCAGGCGGAGAAACCTCGACTAAACTTCAAAGACAAGTACTCTGAAGCATACATAAACTCTCACCCAAAAGCGCCTGTCGTCGTCCCTTGGATGTCTGGTGTCATCGGTGCGTAATCCAATGGCGTCCTTCACAATTTTGCGGTGCAATACTCACGTCGGCTCGAATTCTTTTACACTTCTATATTTGTGGCATGATAGAAGATATGTTTTAACTTTTGTGGTTTTTGGTACCAGAAGTTGTATTCTTTGATATCAAAAGCCCTCGGTGTGATTATATTTAGAGTCTAATCGAAGTGGAAGAACCTTGTAATAGTATGTTATGAATCTTATGAAGCAAAGTGATTATATTTAGGTCATATTTGGTTCACGGATTTAAGGAATCAGGAAAGAAAAACTATTCATTTTATTTGTTTGGTAACCACAAATGTGGGGACTATTCCGGAAAAAAAAAAATAGAGGGGAAGATGGTTTCTCTCAAAACTATGGGATTGATTTTTTTTCTTTCTTCTCCAGCATTTATTGCGGAAATTTAGTACGACAATAGTCATACTCACTAGTCCAACAAGTATTTTGCAACACCCCATAAGCCTTTATATGAGCTATCTGCAAATTAATATATGAATAATACATGTGCTTTCTCTAAACTATGCACATACTGCTAATGGTTAAGTACACTAAGGCCTCGTTTGGTTCGCGGAATCTCCGGGTTGGGAAAGGAAAGTGATTACTTTCCTATGTTTGGGTGTCCAAGGAATTGAGGAGGAAAGGAAAGTGATTCCCAATGGAAGGGAAATTAGGGAGGAAAGTGATTCCATCCATCCAAGTAAGGAATCACTTTCCCACATTGAAGTATTCACTTTCCTTTCCAAATTCCTTGGCATTGCCAAACATCGGAAAGGAAAATCAATGGGAATTAAAGTTTCCCAAAGGAAAGGAAATGATGTGGAATTGATTTCCTTTCCCTTCCATTCCGTGAACCAAACGAGGCTAAGAGAAAATTACCAGAAGCAGCTACAAAGTAGCGAGATTAACTAATGGTTTTACAACCAGCTAGTTATGTTATCAACTGTTGGATTCTATTTTACTCATCTATTTTTAACCATTGATTTGAATGATTTAAATCAACGGTTAAGATTAGATCACTTAAACAAGATCCAACAGTTGATAACATCGGAATGCTTGTGATGCAAAAAGTAAAGGGATGCAGTGGCACGGGTTCGAGCCCCCTTGGAGGCATGCCTCCAAGCACCATTAAGAAGTGGACACCCTCAAAAAAAAAAAAAAAAATCTGACCATTCAAAACGTAGTGGGATGTGCATTCATCCACATGTTATCAACCGTTGGATTTTGTTTAAATCATCTAATCTTAATCGTTAAATTGACCATTCAAATTAATGTTAAAATTCGATGACTTAAACAAAATTTAACAGTTGATAACATGTGATGTTTGGGATGCAAAAGTGAGGGGATGTGAATCACTACTCTATATATATACACACACAAGGATCGAGTCTGAGAGTAAAAGAATACCCGAGAGGAAGTAAAAAAAAAAATTGTCCATATTTATATTATTTTAATAGTGAGATGTATTATTTAACTTAATTATACATCATAATCAACTAAATAATAATCTCTTATCAAATTTGATTAATTTTAAATAAAATTTTAACGATAAGTTACATTATTTTAAAGTTGCAAAATAAATTTCATCCTTTTGAATTGAATTTTTTTTTAGCTTAAATTAGATTTAATCTAAAATATTAAAATTAGATTAGATTGGATTTAATCTCATTTAACTCCCTAATTTATATCCAACTCCCTAATTTATAATATTTCCAATGATTCTAAAATAGTATATAATTAGTATAATATATACCAGGAGGGATCAAAATCCCTGATTTATAGTTTTCCCAAATATTCCAAAATTGTAGCCATCCCATCCATAGTTTTACCCCGTACATATTAATTTCAACTTCTCATTTTTCGGGAAATTTTTAACCCAACAATTTTTTCCCCTCCCTCTCTCTCCTCTGCTTTTCCTGCCGCATCAGGTATTCTTCCTCCACTCCCTCCTTTTTCTTCTTCTTCTCTGTTCTTCTTAGATCTATATTTCCTAAAATTTATTTAGAAATAGAAGACAACTTCCCCCCCCTAAAATTCTTGAGAAATAAAAAAAATGTATTTTTTGATCTTTTTAAGAGTCTGCTTGGCAATTATAGGGGTAGCGGTTATGGGGTGTTTTTAGAGTACCGGTTATGAGGGTTCGATTTTGGATGATTTTTAAGTAGCGGTTTTTAAACCAGTCCAATACATGCTTGTTAATTCACTAACGAGCAGTTTTGAAAGTTTTTTTTATACGAATAAAATTAAGTAGGGAAGGGTATTAGTTATAATTATATATTGTTTGTGAGGATATAAATGAAATATAAAGCCGCTCAAAACCCACCGATTTGAGATGTTTATAAAGCCACCCAAAATTACATTACATCGGTTTTTTTTTGGTTGGGGGGGGGGGGGGGGGGGGGGGGGGGGGTTTGAGCCGACCAAAACCAGTACCTCAAAAAAATTAACAAGTAGAAGTTTTCATAAACAGTCGGTTCAAAAACACCCTAGAACCGGTGAAAATACCGTTACCAGGTAGACCCTAAGGATATGTCACATGCCTCTTGCGTACAAATGCCGTGATAACTTTTGTGGTATATCATGATTTTATTTTTTGTGATGGCCGGCGTAACGTACTGGACTTTGTGCATTCTGCGTTGCATGCCATTTGGATCCACTGCCTCTAATTTTCGCACACACCTCCACACCTCCCCGTCGTTCTAACTCGAGACCGCCCGCCTAGCCAAGGAGATTATACCTCTACTCGCTGACCACAAGTGCGGTTTGTGGTATATCATGATATGCAAGTATATAGTAACTAAAAACATCATCTTCACCTTGTTATGCGGCAAGCAAACAAATGAATTACTAGACAAAAAAGAAGAATAATAAAAGTGATTTTAATTAGAATACAAGTTTGAGAACCTACCAATAAACACGTTGCTCAACCACGACTGTTAGGAGTCTCCTCTCGCAGATAAAGGTAACCACATCTATGAAAGCCCTATAGAATGTCACAACATTCACTTTAAAACCAAAATAATAAAGCCATGTTTTAGAAGATATACCAATCAGGGCCGGCTCACGAGATCTGGTTGCCCTATTCGGAGCTAGGTTTGGTTGTCCATTGATCCTTACTGTAGGCTGATTCTAGAGGGTCACCTGCATGGATCACGCTGAGCCTGGGGGTTGCCCCTAAGCAGAGAAGGTTGCCCAAGCCCGAGGAGGGTTGCCCAAGCCAGGAGGGTTATTTGGCTTACCCCAGGGCTGGCCATGATACCAATAATAACTGCCAACATGTAGTCTGCTAATTTTACCATTAAAACTATACATATATGCAGGCATGAGTCTCGTGTACATCGTCACTTGGCTACTTGCCAAAATGGCTAATGTGGATGTACACATGAGACATAACCTCTCAAATATAGATCAATCAAACACTCATCTCACATCCAATCTTGGGATGGAATCTTTGGATTTCATAATGTAACTCTACTCCTGTCCATAAGTGTAAGTATTCTAGCATCTTCCTCATATGAATCTATCCCATAATATAAATGTGTTGAGTTATAAATAGGATAGGTGCCTATTTATGGCCGTCTTGGAGTAATGTCATTGACCTGTGTGGTTAACTTCATCAATTGACTCGTCGCATAGTTCAAATCTCATAATTGGAGCTTTACATATGTATTTTTTTTTAAAAATAGTTTCTTTCATAAACTCTTCACAATTTTGGTGATTATTTAATCTATTTACAAACCATGTGCTCTTCTATGGAGTGAGTGGCCCAGCCAACTTAAGGAGTGAGTGGTGCAACCAACCAATTACCTATTTTCCTATTCTTAGGACAAATTTTGAATCTCCTAGGGACTATGGATTTTTGCAAAATCATATCCCAACTGGTTTGAGTTCGGATGCTAAAAGATGATTTTTGTAACTTTAGCATATGATAAGACAAATTTGACGCATTAATCAAAAGATATTGTCATAAAATTAGCAAAAGTTATTTCTTGATTCTGTTAATTGTTTTGTTTCTTCTCTTCTTCATTTTTTTTTCCTTTTTTTAAGATGAGATCCCAGTCAAACTTTTAAATGTTATAAGTTTGATTAAGTGTAATAGCCCAATTTCAAACTACTTTTGGAGATTTTACCTAATCTTAACTGTCATGATTACAAGAATGGATGACTCAAAATAGTTTTTATATGCATTGGGATGGTATGGGACTGCAAAAAAGGTTAACTTTGATCGAAAAATTGATGTGATCAAGCGATCAAGAAAAGATATTACTTTGCCTAAGATGCCAATCTGATTTCCCTTTCCCTTGGAGAAGATTTTGAGATCAAAATAGTTTTTGTGATTGACCTATTATATAAATTAATAGACGTGTCACATGCCAGATTAGACCAGTCTACTTGTGAACTTCTAACACAAAAATCTCATATAAACTAACTAATTTTCAAAATTCATGCTTTATTTGCATAGAAGATGTTAAATAATAGGCTGTACTAAATTATTAACGTATTAACAATGTATATACCTTAGACAATAATTAACTTATCGTATATACACACCTCACAACTCGGTATTCGCATGAATTTGTGGAGTAGGACGGTGGAAAATATTTTGCACATGTACACTCTTCTTTCCTGCTGGAGCTTACTCTTTCTCAAGTAAATTCATGGGTCAAAAATTCATTGCCAGACATAATAGCTGTGGTGTTGTCTCCTTTTTTAGGATTGTGGTTCGGTTAACTTCCAACCATGTATATGAAAAGAAATTGCAAGAATATATGAGTTATGATATTTATAATGGTGTATTTGTTAGAAAGCATGATTCTTAACATATTTAGATAGAAAACAAATATGTATATGATTTACAATTTATATGGTTTATTCAACAGAGTTTATGCTTAATGAAATGACAAGGGTTAGAAGTGTCCAGAATTTGACGGACCAAGCTACTAACACTACGGAAGTAGTATTAAAGCAAAGCAATGTCGTGGAAGACCCGGTTTTGTTTCATGGTAAACTTGTCAATTCTTTACAAAATTTACAAGAGACAAAACTATAAATAATGGTTTTAGCATCCTAAAGAAAGTCGACCAAGACGCAGACTCTCGGATCCAACAAGTGTTAGATATACATGCTGTTGTGAAGGAACCTACAAACCGAAAAGGGAATGAAAGAATAAAGTAAAAATAGATGGAAAACTTCAACAATAAAAAGTAAAATAAGATAGAAAACTTCAACAATAAAAAGTAAAATCAAATGGAAAACTTCAACAATAAAAAGTGATAGTATGGCTAGGATGCGTATTCAAAATGTAAAAGATTCAAACTTGTGGAATGTTAACGTATTTGAAGATGTACGCAGTCATGTCTTGGTCATCCTAACTAAACGAATTCATATGAGATCTAGAAGATACTTGTCTGAAGTTGCAAAAGAATTAACAAAAAGTTTTAGTCAAGAACATCTTCATATTAGTAATATTCTTGCGCATTTTTGGTGGATGCTCCAATACCCAATTTAATGTTAAAGACCTTTATGATCATTTAAGGCAGGGAAGAGCAGCCATCAATGACTGTGTGGACTCTAATTCTGTGAGAGTATTTTCAACAAATGGGACGAGAAAACAAGGATTTTTATTATGCAATTGCAATTGATACAGACGAAGAATTAACTTTTTCTAGTTAGATGGATGGTTATGCTTGGCCTATCAACAATTTGGAGATGTTACATTTGACACAACATATAGAATAAACAATATTCCATTCCGTTTGAACCCTTCACGAGTATGAACCATCACAATCAATGTATTCGTTTTGGTTGTGTACTGATAGAAAGTGAAACCGAAGACACTTTTGTTTAGGTGTTTAAGCATTGCCTTCAAGCTATGGAAGGGAAAAACCTTGTTTCCATCATCACAGATCAAAATAAAACTATGAGTATTGTAGTACCGAAGATATTTTCTAAAACTCATCATCATTTTTGTCTTTGGCACATCAAGAATAAATTTGCAAAGAAGTTCGATCATATTTATTTGAAAAGTTTAGGGTTCAAGAAAGCACTGTATTCGTGAAACACACACAATTGAAGATTTCAAAGATTAATGGGATACTTTGGTGCATGAATATAAGCTGGAAGATCACGATTGGATGGAAGAACTATATGATATTCGTCATAGTTGGATATCGGTCTATTGTCGGAGTATATTCTTTGTTGGTATGAATACAATACAACGAAGTGAAAGTATTAACTCTTTTTTTGATGCTTTTGTTACGACGTAGACATACTTCAAAGAATTTGTTATAAAGTACAATTAAGCATTGGAGTCGATTTATGTGAATGAGCGAAAGGAGGATCACGTCTCGACTAATAAACAATATATTTTAAAAGTAAGGATGATTTCTTGGCTCATGGTGCACGTATCTATACAAGGATTATGTTTGGAAAGTTTGAGGAAGAGTTGGGTGAACATGTTGGCTTAGAGTGGATGAAACTGAAAAGATGATGTTCGAACCTACGTTGTTTGTTAAAAAAATGACAAGAAGGAAGAATATGTTGTGAAGACGAACTTGACTACAATGGAGGGTTCATGTGGATGCCAATTTTTTGTATTTCTAGGGATGCCTTGCAAACACTTGTGTTGTGTTTTTGATATACTATACTTAAATGAGATTTCTTTTTTTCATATTGAATTGGTAGACAAAGGATGCGGTTAGAAATCTCATGAGAAACTAGAAATTGGAATTAATCTGTACGGTAAAAAACTATATATCTAATGCCTACTATTTTGGGGTCATTGCGGGATACTATAGACTGGGATTCCGATCCCTCCTCTTATAGTGTCTGTGCACAATTTAAACCCTTCATCTGATGCACTACCCATATAAGCATATTGTGTTGCAGATTTCAAAAGATAAGATGCTCTTGTTGTTCGTTCTCTAACATAAGGATCACACATAATAATTCTTTCTTGAGAAACGATTTCAACCTTCTTCGTATCTTTCGTCCACTTCTTCAACATGAAATAAGAAGGAATCTCACTTAAGTAGAGTATATCAAAAACTCTAGAAGTGAGCGTTCGGTTTATTTGGTTTCAATCGAACAAAAATAGTCAAAACCGAATAAACTGAACTTCTAAAAATCCAAAACCGAATCCAAACTGAAATTAGCCAATAACCGAAACCGAACCGAACCAATATTCAATTCAGTTTATTCGGTTTGTTCGGTTGGTCTAGTTGTATTGGTTAACAAGCTGGATTCGAAGTTGAAATTACGGTCAAATACATTAAAAAATACAAATTTTATACAAACATATATTATATTTCAAAGTTGGACCCAAAGTTGGACTAATTATTAAATTACTAAAGTTGGGATTTAAAGTACATCCATAGAATAGTTATTTTCAAAATATACAAAAAATATGCACATTTTATTATAAAATATGCATAAAAGTAATTATAATTATGCAAGTCTTGTTCGATTTTGGACCGAAACCCAAAAACGAAAATAAATTTTTAGTATTTTCAAAACCGAAAGTGAACTGATTCTTTTTAAACCAAACTGAATTTTTTATTTTGTTTGGTTCAGTTCTCGGTCCAAAACCGAATAATGCTCACCCCTAAAAAAACTCTACACAAGTGTTTGTAGGGTATCCTTAGAAATATAAATAATTGGCATCCACATGATCTCTCCATTGTAGTCGAGTTCATCTTCACAACATACTTTTCCTTTTTGTCATTCTTGTAACGAACAACGTAGGTTCGAACATCACCATCTTTTTCAGTTTTATCACCCAACTCTTCATCAAACTTCCCAAATATATTCCTTACATGCACCATGAACCAAAAATTATCCTTACTTTTAAAATATGTTGTTTATAGGTCGAGATGTAGTCTTCCTTTCGCTTATTCACATAAATCGACTCCAATTCTTGATCGTTCTTTATAACAAATTTTTTGAAGGTTGTCTTTGCCGTAACAAAAGTATCGAAGGAGTTAATACTTTCACTTCATTGTGTTGTATTCATATCAGCAAAGAAGATACTCCGACAATAGACCGGTATCCAACTATGATGAATCTCATATAATTCTTTCATCCAACTGTGGTCTTCCAGCTTATAATCATGTACCAAACCGACCCATTCATATTGTGTGTGTTTCATGAATATATTGCTTCAATGTTTTATTGAACCCTGAACTTTTGAAATAAATATGTTTGAGCTTCTTTGCAAATTTCTTCTTGATGTGCCAAAAAAAAAAATGACGAGTCTTAGGAAATATCTTTGCTACTACAATACTCATAGCTCTATCTTGATGTATGATGATGGAAAATTGGTATTTTCCTTCCATAGCTTGAAGCCAATGTTTAAAACACCCAAACAAAGTGTCTTTAGTTTCATTTTCTATGAGTGCACAACCAAAAAGAATCGATTGATAGTGATGGTTCACACCCGTAAAGGGTCCAAGTGGCATGGAATACTTGTTTGTTCTATATGTTGTGTCAAATGTAACATCTTCAAATTGTTGATATGTCAAGCATAACCGTCCATCTATATAGAAAAGTTAACTGATTCGTCTGTATCAATTGCATAATCAAAATTCTTGTTCCCTCATCCCATTTGTTGAAAATAGACTCTCACAGAATTAGCATCCCCACAATCATTGATGGCTGCTCTTACCCGTCTTAAATGATTATAAAGATCTTTAGCATTAAATTGGGTATTAGAGAAGTGCATGGATCTTACTAATCTGAAGATGTTTTTGACTAAAACTTTATGTTAATGCTTTTGCAACTTTAGACAAGTATCTTCTATATCTCATATGAATTCGTTTAGTTGGGTTGACCAAGACATGATTGTGTAATATTCAAACATGTTGACATTCCACAAGTTTGAATCTTTTACATTTTGGGCACGCATCCTAGCCATACAACTAATTTTTATATGAAGTTCTTCATCTGATTTTACTTTCTTCTATCTCTTTATTTGGCTTGTAGGTTCCTTCATAACAACATGTATATCTAACACTTGTTGGATCCAAGAGTCCGCGTTTTGATCTATTTGTAGCTTTCTTTCGGATGCTAAAACCATTATTGAATGCATATTCTTGATAGCAAGTTTATGTCTCTGGTAAAGAATTGAAAATCTTACCAACAAACAAAACTTGGTCTTCCACGACATTCTTTTGTTTTGATACTACTTCTTCCGTAGTATTCGTAGCTTGGTCCATCAAATTCTGGACACTTCCAACTCGTCATTTCGTTAAGCATAAATTTTGTTGAATAAACGATATAAATTGTGAACCATATAAACCTTTGTTTTCCATCTAAATCTGTTAAGAATCATGTTTTATAACAAATGCACCATTATAAATATCGTAGTTGATATATTCTTACGGTTTCTCATTATAGATATACATGGTTGGAAGTTAAGTGGCGGCACCACATCTATTATGTCTGACAATTAATTTTTGACCCTTGAGAAAGAGTGAGCTCCAGTATGAAAAGAAGCCTCTTTTTATCAAGAGTAACAAGGATATATGGTGCACATGTGCAAAATATTTTCCATTTCCCTAAATCGATGAATACCTAGTTTTGGGGTGTATATATACGATCACTTAATTAGCTATACATTGCTGATGTATTAATAATTTACCATGTACAACCTAGTATATTACATCTTCTGTGCAAATAAAGCATGGATTTTAAAAATTAGTTTGTTTATATGGAATTTTTGTGTTAGAATTTCGCAAGTAGACTGGTGTAGTGTGGCATGTCGTGTGGCATGTCCATTGATTTATGTAAGAGGTCAATCACAAAAATTGTTTTGATCTCAAAATCTTCTCCAGGGAGAGGGGAAATTAAATTGGCATCTTAGGTAAACTCTTTGCAAAAGAAATTGCCTATCAAATACCTTATTTACCTGATATCTTGATATATTGATCACATCATTTGTTCACCTTTTTGCAATCCCATGCCATCCCAATACATACAAGGACACATCAAAACCAGAATTAATCAAAAGCTATTTTGAGCCATCCATTCTTGTAACCATGACAGTGAAGATTAGGTAAAATCTCCAAAAGTATTCCGAAATTGGGCTATTGCATTTTATCAAACTTATAACCTTTAATAGTTATACTGGGATATACTTCATCGCATCCTTTATCTCAAAAAAGAGGAAAATAAATAAAGAAACAATAGAAGCAGAAGAAAGAAAACAATTAACAGAATCAAAAAAAAAAAAATCTTTTACTAATTTTATGACAATATCTTTTAATTAATGTGTCCAATTTGTCTCAGAAATTACCTTTTAGCATCCGAACTCAAACCAGTTGGGATATGATTTTGCAAAGATCCATGATCTTCATGTGAGGAGATTCAAAATTTGTCGGCAAGAGAGGTCATAAGAATGGCAAGAGAGGTCATTAGTTGGCTGGGCCACTCGCTCCATAGAAGAGCACATGATTTGCAAATAGAATAAATAGATTAAATAATCACCAAAACTGTAACTAGTTTATGACTGAAGCTATTTAAATAATCACATGATTTGCTAAGTTGTTTTCTACTGGTTATTTGGTGTTAACTTTGACTATTTTTTTTAGTTTATTGTCTGGAAACTGAAGTTTGATGAGTTTTTAAGGATATGAGACAAATTTGGATAACCTAACATGAGCTACAAAAGTGACAAAATGTGTTATAAAAAGGGAATTTGAGAAGCTGTCTGGGTGGCGCTTTTCTTCTCCGCACGAGGCTAGGCACGCCTAAGCACTCCCATGCAAAGAGGCGAGGCTCCTCGCCTAGGAGCGCCTAGGGCTTTTTAAAACAGTGGTTTAGCCAATGGACGTGTTTGTTTGTCTACGGGATAGTACGATCATCTTGTATTTATACACAGCTTGTGTTTAAATCATAGTTCACGGTATCGTTCAATACCGAAACCGTTGAAACTCTCACACTCTCAAAACCATCAAAACCCACTAAGAAGGTTGCAATACCAATTTCAAGTCGATACTGCAAACCATATATGAAATGCTTCGACAGGGCCAGATTCAGGGTTAAAGTGACATGAGTTCGAGACCGACAAGCACGTCCACCGGCCAAATCTAAAAGGTTAGGACGGGGATGTATGGGCATCTGATGGTAAAGCATAAAAGCCCACAAATGAAGAGCGTCCTTAAGGCTCAAATAACTGAGCCTAGTCACTATTAGTGAAAACTCATGCCTATGGAACCACCAGACATGGTTTTTTAGTAACATTTTATGACTCGAGTTCGAGTTACTCGTGACTTTAAATAAGCCCAAATGAATAAGAAAGGTATGATGTCCCAACTTTAGTTAACATCTAATTTTATTTCCTCTCAAAGTCTTATATAACTTAGGCATCATAGGGACATCTTTCAGGACCCCCTACCCGGTCAGTACCATTTTTACATGATTCCAGGGGCCGTCCGGGGAACGGTCATTTTTTTTCATGGTGCTTGGTCGACGGTCAGGATCGCTTGTCTTCATCATCCCTAATTTTCAGATATTGTTGAACATGTATCATCAATTACCATTATTATCCGAGGAAATATTGAACTTAGAGATTTTGCTTATTCTTCATTTACTTGACAATGATGCCCCTCTTGTAGGCAAAGTTAACATCCTGTTTGAATCCCTTGTCCTCAAACCCTTTGAGTTGAAGAACACAGCCAATACCTTCCATTGTTGTTCCCTATTCTTGCTGATCCAGCCATTGAGCCATTGCTTGGTGAAAAGATCTGGTCTGAGGCTCACTACAAACTCTCCGTGTTATCAAGAAAACCTAGGTGGCAATTTGATTTGTTGAAGATCTCCATAGAAGCTTCAAGAGCTGAATGGAGGAGAGTGAGGAAGCAGATGTGTAGCATGGGAGGTTTCTGGTACAAGAAAGGCTTGTAGTACTTCTATGAGATGTAAGAGATGACAAATAATAATTTGTAGAGTATAGTTCCATGTTTATTGTACATCTTATTGTAGTTTGAAACCCTAACTTGGAAGCTATGTTATCCGGACTCTCCGCTTTAAGGAGAAGTACCCGTGTCGACCCAATCCTAATAGGACATGGGGTATGGGTATGGAATCAGTGTCTGATCCTCCATGGTAACAATCGGATCCTTCATGGTAACAATAGGGAGACTGGTAGTGAAGTAGATAGTTTATTTTAATGTGGTAGTGAAGTAGATATTTTATTTTGATATAGTAGACTGGTAGTAAAGTAGTAGGGGAGCTGAAGGAACGGTCCCTTATGGACTTATTCAACTAGTTCAGTAAAGTTTACTAGTAGTTTATAATTACATGTTCTCTTTTTATAAAACCTTAGTCATATATCCGTACCCCTATCCAAAATTTGGATCTTTTTAGCCGAGTTTATGTGTCCTTCAATTATGAGGTTGAAGGGCCCGACTCTTGGATATGTACCCGTATCTGACACCCATATCCGAGTCCAGGTAACATAGCTTGGAAGATGAAGATCATATATAGTTGTGGACACTCAAAATGCAGTTGATCCAATTTACAGTAGATAGCAATGCTCAAAATGCATTTTAAGACGGTATATGAGATATTCGAGCTGTTGTGTTACTCATGGTGAGACCTTTCACTACACACTTTGGCAGAAGGTGAAAGCATACAAGAGAATTATAATGGATTCTAGTTATTGGTAATTGTTGCGGGACTAATATTTGATTTCATACCGTTGAAGAAGGGAGATAAAATTTGGTTTTACTATATTATAGGAGTTATGGCCGTTTTTAAGTACATTGTGTGTATATAACACTTTCTGAGACTCCCTTCTAAGTTCTTGGGGAAGGTGTACCCATACCGGGTACCCATAGGTACGTGTACCGCTTACGTATCCAAATTTTATTTATCATTCTTTTCATTTGAATTTGCGCTCCATGGTACTTCGTGGTATTTTTCTAGTGCAACTCATTGGATATGACAGTGCCTTCTAAACAACTTGCACACTTTTATTTTGGCTAATTTGCATTTAATACCTGAATTATTCAATTTTTGCACTTAAATACCCATAACTTAATTTTTTTAGCAAGTTAATACCCTGAACTTTCTAAGTTTCGGCAGTCACTCCATCCGTTCACTCGCCGTCTCATTTTTCGCACATGACCTTTTGGGACATTTTGCCTCTAAATAAGTAAATGGATTAAAATCACTTCAATAAAAACAATCTAAGAACTTAAAAGAAGAAGAAGAAACGCCCCTCTTCTCGCCGTACCCTTATCGTGCATTTTTTTAGAAATCGTCTTACCGCACATACTGGTATGTGGTGGCCATGCTTCATAAACTGTAGCATGCTTGGCCTCAAGCTGCTAAGTCGGGAAAGACATCTTAGCAGGATAAGTACCGTACATAAAGGTCTTAGTAGATGTAAGTGAAAGATTTCATTAGGGGTGAGCATTATTCGGTTTTGGACCAAAAACCGAATCGAACCGAACCGAATAAGAAATTCGGTTCGGTTTAAAAAAAATTTGGTTCGGTTTCAGTTTTGAAAATATTAAATTTTCTTATTCGGTTTCGGGTTTCGGTTTCGGTTTTGGTCCAAAACCGAAAACCGAATAAGAAATATATATATATATATATATATAGGTGTATACTATAGATATATACTAAATATATCTAGGTATATTTAGTTACTATATATATTAACCCAAAAAAATGTACAAATAAACCGAATAAACCGAATAAACCGAACCGATTTAATTTGGTACGGTTTAATTCGGTTATGGACAAATTTGGTTCGGTTTCACTTTTGCTTATTCAGTTTTCGGTTATTCGGTTAGGTCGGAACGGTATTAACCGAATGCTCACCCCTAGTTTTCATCCCCCAGATTTCACTGTTTCTTTTTGAGTGCATAGTTTGTCTAAAGTTGTTTAGTGCTTCCATAAGTTCCCTACAGGCTCTCTCATTTTTAGCCCACTTGTGATTTTATGATTTGTGGTTCTTTCAGCAGGATTCCAGGCATATTTATCTGTGCCAACTTGAAGAACAATCTTCAGTTAAATTGTGCAGCTATCAATTTATTTGTCTAGAAAGCTCGTTTTATTTACATTTTAATGACCTTGTTATATTCAATTTTGGCAGAGCGCGGCGGATGGTACTTTCCTGGTATCTCAAGATGTGAAATGGGTAAATGCACTTGCGAGGTATCGGTTCCTCTGTTGGTGTATGGGGCTGTGCCTGGTACAATATAACTTGCCTGTACATAATTTAGAGATTTGGTCAGATGATTGCAAGCTTGATGCATCTGTTGTGATGAAACAGCGTCAAATGTTCTTATATAATGTAAAGGGCTAATTAGTGTTTAGATCCTAGATTTCATATCGGTTTAGAGTTGAAGCCCTGACATATGTCCAATTGGAAGGTTTGGATCCTGAATTTTTATTTTTTGCGTTTCCATCTTTCCGTTATATTCTCCTTTCCAGCGCCATGTGTTGGTTGTTGGTCCAAACTTTTCAATTGGACATGTCTGGACTTTAACTCTACGATGGTATAAATCCCTGATATAAACTAGTTCACGTCGTAGTCTACTTTGTTAGCCTATACAGGTATTGTTTTGTTAGTCTGATCATTCTTTGTCCTTGCTTTGCTTATCCTCTTTCTTTTTCTTTTTCTTTTTTTTATTTTAACCAGCACGTACGGTTTCAGTTAAATCGTGTCCCCCGCACACGATTTTTAGTTGGTCGTCAGTTCATTTCGGACTCTTCGTGCGGATCTTGTCCGCACCGACTTTGTCATCATCGTCCCGCACGCACACTCCGCGCGCTCCAGAGCTCCACGAGACGGCCATGACGTCTTTCGACGTCCGCAACTCAACGCCTCGCTTTTTCCACGACGCCAAAGGCGTCCCCGACGTCTTCACGACGCCTATAACAGCCGATGTCGTCCAGCCATCCGTTCTATGCGCACGACGTCCTTATGGCGCTACACGACGGACCGCGTGGTCGGCCGTCGTTTATACCGGTGGTAGAATAGTGCCAGCCTCCGACCGCCCGCGCGGTGTCCTATCAGTTGAGGTATCATGAACGGACGTCCCATTTGTCATCAGTACTTAGACGTTGCCGGTGTCCCGCACCGCGCAGGCCAGACTCATCATTGCCCCCTTTCTTATCCTCAAGCAAGGGTTCTTGATCTGAAATTCTAAATCACCGTCTCGTCTTTCCTTCCACATCTGTTCATGCAGAGACTTTGTTGCGTCAGGAGGCGGATTGCTCGAGCCAGGCCCTGGCATTTGCTTCTGTAACTGTCGTTGACGGGTGGTTTGTTGAAGTTTACACTTGGAAGTAGGCATCTGGACATTTCTCCAGCTTCCACTTCACCAACAAGATGAGAAAAATCTGTAGTGGCTGTTAACATCTTGAAGATTTCACGTTTTATTCGTAATCATGTAATTTTGCCTTCTAACCTTTACCAAAGATTACGGGTATCTTTGTGGTTGCTGAGAATTTACGATTTCTATGTATCATTACTCATTTTGGCCTCTCTTTACCTCTTCCTAGGGACTTTTTGGTTTCCAAAAATGGCAAAAGGCAAACGTGTTTGGTTCCTAGCATTTGCCATTTTTGAATTGGGTTAGCGCGATCATAACATTACAACACCGATTCTATTAGAAATCCAAAATTAAATCGTGTTTGGACCAGAGTAGTACTAGGATGGATGACCTTCTGAAAGGTCTTTGTTGTACCATTGTAAAAAAAAGAATAGTACTAGATTGGGTGACATAAATCATTGCACCATTTGAAAAAAGTGAGGTTAAATTACAACTTTATACTCTTTGACTATTCAAGTTTTTCAATTTGATACCCTCAACTTTGATAGGTATCAACTTGATATCCTAAAAAAAAGAAGAAGACAAAACTACCTCCTTTTCCACCCAAAACCCATCCAGCCGTCACCCCCACATGGCCACCCTCCCCTCCCAGCTCCCCTCCCGACTGCACACCCCCGCGCTGAAACCGCCTCCTCCTCCACCTCCATTCCCGCGCCCCCAACCTCTCCCCCCTCTTTGCCACGCGCTACTGCTCCTGCCCTGCATAGAGAGGGGGACGGGGTTGGGTAGCGATGCGGGAGGGGGTAGTGTGGTGGGGGTGGGGGGTGGGGGGGTGGGGGGGGGGGGGGGGGGGGGGGGGGGGGGGGAAGTAGTTTCGTTATTTTTATTTTTATGGTATCAAGATGATATCTATCAAAATTGAGGATATCAAGTTGAAAAATATGAATAGTTGATGATATCTATTTACAATTTAGAAGAAAAAAACAAGAAGAATGTGGTTATATATGTAGATGTGCTATCTCTCTCTTCTCACTGTAACTCTATTTGCAACAGTACACAAAGTGGATATAATAAAGCCAATCTGAATATCTCAAACAAAAAAAAAAAAGTTTGATACATAGTAATTCTCGTTTAATAGCATTATTATTCTCAACTATTGCACATCTCTCTCTCTCTCTCTCTTTGCCATACATACCTAGTCCTCAAGTAACCAAGAACTCGACACAATCATGCACCTGCATGGACCACCTTGCCGCCGAGGCTCTTCTTGCTCCAAGTCCACGAATCCGAAGGGGAGGCCGGCAGGGGAGGCAGCATCACCACAGCCTCCTTCCGCCGCCGGCACAGCCCGAAAGGCCACCCCTCGCACCCGCAGAACTCCTCCCATACCGACCGTCCTCCTCCTCGGGAATCCTTGCACACCGCCGACTCCTCGGCGGCGCCGCCGCCACTCGAGCACCGGGAGAAGCAGCTCTTCACCGAGTAGAAAGCCTCACTATAGTTACTCCCGCAGTCATCCTCCTCCTCGTAGCCATCTCCTCCTCCTCTACTCTCCTCCTCCTCCTCCTCTTTGTGGGCGATGAGCAGCTTCCCTGTCGTCGGCGACACGACCCAGCGCAGACTCCCCGCGAACAAGTACTCCCTCGACTTCGTTTTCGCTCTCATCGCGCGACTTCTGATCTCCAGTAGTATCACCTAATCATATATACACACAATCATTAGAGAAACATATGATAAGAGAAAAGTATATATATATATATATATATATATATATATATATATATATATATATGAAATAGAACGTTGTGATATAGAGAGAGAGAACATGTCTGTTGTCGAGGATATCGCTGTCTGCAATTGTTTCTGCGTCGTCGTCGTCTTCGGATTCGAAGGGAGGAGGGATCTTGAAGCAGGGAAGATGGCAGCGGCAACAGGCTTCCCTTATGAAGCTTGGCAGGAGCTTGCGGGCGTTGGGGAGCCCTTCGTCATGAGCAAAGCAACCCATGATTAGTATAGTGTTAATATGTATGTTTGTAGCTTTGTTCATTGTGTGTACATATATATATATTATATATATGAGCTAGCTACACATATTGATATTGATGTTGAGATTGAGATGGACGTGCATGACAATGGCATTACAACTTATAGGTAACTTTGGATTAGGAGTATAAACTCTTTGGGGTAAAGATAAAGTTAGCCAAAGGAAATTATATAACAAGTTAGTCATGTAGAGTGACCACCCACTAGTACTACCCCTATATTCTCATATATATATATATATATATATATACTAGAGATGAACAATAAGCCTTAGAGTTTACATCATCAAGCTTTCAACTACACACTTCATCTTTTTGTTAGGGCAATTTAGGTCAACTTTTCCTATGTTTCAAACTTATTACACAAACTTTCCTCTTTTTTTTCTTTATTTTTTGAGAATAATTACCCGAACATCTCCTATATTTTATATAAAGAGTTAATACACTAACCACCATGTACCCATAAAACATAGAAAGGAAATGTATTTAATTTCTTTTGGTTAAGATTACTGTATGTGAAGCTATGTGGCGAAAAGATATACCATTGCACCAAAATTTTCGAGTTGTATATGAGAGCTGAGAGAAGGTCATTTTGGACAAAGACTGGAAAAAAAAAATATTGTGGTGTAGTGGTTATAATGTTAGACTTGTATTTAAGAGGTCCTTGATTGAAATCTTAATGTAGACGCCCAAAATACATACCAAAAATAAAAAAAAAGGTATAATAACAAGGTTCAAACCTAGATTCCTCTGATACCATGTTAAAAAATTGTACCATTTTGGCCGGATTATCTATCTGCTGACTCGGGCCCGACCTGCTCTCCTAACCGGATCGAGCCAAATTTGCTAACCCTGTACCCATAAGCCCGATCCTATATATATAGAGAGAGAGAGATCAGAATCCCATAACATTCTCGAATGTTTCCGAAATAGCTGCTATTTGATCAAAGTCTGGTCCATCCCAGAACCTTCGACCTAGCCCGGCCCAAACCCAATCAAATGTGGGTCCAAATAGGGCCAGCCCACATTATATTTGCTCCATCAATCTTTACATTTGTCCTATTCTGCTTCCCATTAGTTCTGCAATAAGTTTACTATTTCTCATTCTCCTCAGTTGACTTAACATACTATCTATCAATCTGTATAGGAAGACAAGAAATGGCAATTATTATTGATGGTTCAGTCTACTTCAGCTGAGTGGCATTTTGTTCTCTACTATAGTTACTGATACAAAAAAGTCTCAATTAAACCGACTAATATTTTCATTTTCAACTACAATTAGTGACAAAAAAAAAATCATCCCGAGGCTCTCTGAGTTGAGCTACAAGAATGTACTCTCCGGAGATCAACCACACCCTTCCAACCATTGATCTTCGCTCGAGGCACCATCTCAAGACTGGCGTTACGCATGAAAATCTGCGCACATACGACAGCGAACATCTTTATGGCCGAAACAAATTTTCGGGCTCGTGGAACTTCTCATCACAGGACTTTCTTTACGTCAAAGAAACCGGGCCGCTCGCTGTTTGCTGCAGTGACATCCTCTGGAGACGCAACCGCAACCACAACCCCCTTCTCCTTGACGGCCTCGACTGCATCTGCAAACTCCTTGAAGTCCTTCACACTGGCAGCAGGAATTTGTCAACGGGTACCGAAAATGTAGAAAAATTAAGTTTAATTAACTAATACCAACAAACACGCTATTAGCTAGTTTGGCCTCGATAAAACAACATAACTTGAAACTTAAAAAAAAAAAACAAACAAACTTACGTGGTCGAGAGAATTTCTTCCCGCCTGATCTCCCTTTCTTCATCAGTCACACCCAACAAGTGCCGCAATAGACTGAAAAGGATTTTTTTTTATTGTAAAAATTGTTAAATTGTTGTTGAAAAGCACACAAGTGAGACGACAACAGTAAATCTCGGAATATCACCGAGACTGAGAAGTCAGTAAGTCATATAACCGGCTTTGCCACATCGAATCATACTCCCATAGAAGTTTAGAATGACATGCATGGTAGAGTGAAGATGTTGGAGTATGACAAATATATTAACATAATTACAGAAGTTAAGATCGATCTGTCGTAAAATGAAGATGTTGGAGTATGGTAAATATATGAAAAGCAATACACAACCAAAAGTACTTGCATATGATAACATGGCAAAGTAGAAATATAGGTTTGTGTAAAGAGTCAGCAGGCAGTCGACTGCGGTCACTGCCCCAACAAAAGATTGTTTGATCGTCATCCGAGCCCCATTTTCTATCAAAATGGGGTAGATCATGGAGAGCATACTATCTGGTATGCTTCTTCAATTTGCTCTCCACTTCTAAGCTCATAGCTTTCACGAGATAGTATGCTCCACGAAAGAATAGACAATTTCTAACGACTACAAAGACAATTTCTAACCACTAAAGAACCCTCTATAAGAGGGGGACTAATTTCAAGCCGAGGCAACCATGAAACTTAAAAAGCAAGTTGGCAGGAAGGAAGAGCCGTGTGGCATTCATTGATGTACTGTCAAAATGGAACCATGATTCATCGAAGAAATCAACTGTAAAGAATTACTCAGGATGTTTGTTGTTTAGAGTCTTAGACTAGGGTGTATCTCATCTTTTAATTCTTAACAATTTGAAGAGATTTCTTCAGACACACTAGTGTTACTGTACTTTAGAAATTTGATATCACAACCAGTTCCTTTGAAACAGTTTTAGTGAAAATGTTGTGAAAGCCAGAAGTTGCTGTCTGATGATCAGGAGGGAGCTTAAGCACCTAGGGACCTAGAACTGGCTTAAGCGAACCTAGCAGCATTAAATGTTTCAACATATTTAAAAGTAAAGAATATATTGAAAATGCTTTAAAAAGGGTTAAAAATCATTGTTACCAGGTACACCAACCCAGCAAACCACATTCCACCTGATCCAGATCGCTAAAGTTAATCTGACTCTATCGTTGAGATTAGTTGATATCTCCACACAAAGTTGCTCTTATAGTTTCTTTTAATAATAGAAAAGGTTGGGAAAAGAGAAACTTTAGATTTCTGTCAATTGGGCTTCATAGCTACATATATCATGTTATGAACTCTGAAACTTAGTAGTTTAGATTGTTGTTTCCTAAATCCTAATTTCCTCATGAGTCATGATTAATGAGCCAGCATACACTGTTATGTATGTTTATCATGCAAAAGAAGAAACGATTCGATACTTTGTGATGTCTTTATTAATTTTGTACGAAGGCTCCAAGTCTTTTGCTATTTTATTATGGTTTATTTACATGTTTTGGTCCAACATCATTATACCTATAGTTCTGAATCCTATTATGAATTTTATTACATACACTATATGGGTTTTTCCCGTATGATGACACAATTATTGAGTTGAATATTGAACTTGCTAACATCGACCAAAGTAGTATTCTAAAGCATACTGGGAACCAAATTGGTGAAACAACTCAGCTAATCCCCTTGAGAAGAAATAAAAGGCAAGTAGCATACCCCACTCCTAAAGTCATATCATGACCCAAGATATACGGCATTCCAAATATGGTTAAAGGACATCCCAGTACCACAAGGCTCCCGCTTACGCAGGGCCTGCGGAGAGTCAAAATGTACACAACCTCACCCCATATCAATGGGCTGCTATTTCCATGACTCGAACCTACATCCTGCAAGTATGGGTAAACAATGATAAATCTAAAAGATTCTAGAATATAGCCTTATTTTAAATAAACCAACTGAAGGTTAACAAATGAAAAAGGGCAAAAGTATGCAACTAGACAAATGAACCAATCACTATTTACCAACCATTCACTTACCCTGAGAAAGAGTAAGTTGCTAATATTGATTATGTGAGGATTACATAAGCCTGAGTAGGTTTACGTGGTGCCTAGGGGGAACCAAGAACCCAAAATGGATTAGCCCAAAGGGATAAGCAGAGCCAATACACCCAAGGAAGATGTTAGTCACTATGCTGCTTTATACATCTATG
The DNA here is from genome assembly GCA_029216955.1 of Iris pallida. Taxonomy (NCBI): domain Eukaryota; kingdom Viridiplantae; phylum Streptophyta; class Magnoliopsida; order Asparagales; family Iridaceae; genus Iris; species Iris pallida. Next base: position 7,866,038 of record JANAVB010009994.1, read on the forward strand.
AATATTTAAAGAAACCCATGAGAGGACACCTTTAATCAAACAAATGTGAAGATAGTATACTGATACAGGGCTGGCCCTGAGCTAATGGAGACCTAGGGCAAACTTTCAAAATAAGCCCCCCATACATAATGTTAGAAAATATTAAAAAAATTCAAAAAAAAGTTACAAGTTACAACCAAGGATTGAACTTAGGACCTTTAGTATACAAGTCTAAAGTACCAACCACTGCACCACAATAAATTTATGACTAAGAAGGACCATGGTACATACTAGTTCTTTTGAGATACAAAATCATTAACATAGTTATTTTTAAACTTTTTTTTTGGCCCCTCATGATCCGTGGGCCCTGGACGGTCGCCCTGGCCAGGGCCAGCCCTGCTGATACATTATTAAATATCCAGTAATTATACAGAGAAATATAGGGATTCGTAAGTAGCATCCTTATACCTGCTGTATCCCTTTGCATCTGGCAGCTGGTATGAATCCACATCCCCAATAGTACCAATAATTGCCTTAGTTAGAGTATCATCATCGAGTTCAAGTCCCCGAAGGAAGTCTGCTGTACCATCATATACCACAAGAGTCTTTAACAAATTTGGATCGCGATAGGACAAGAAAGAGAATACCCCTGTCATTCGAACAGTGATCAGACAAAAAAAACATGAAATAATGACATGCTACACAATAAAGAGCAAGTAAGAGTCCAGTGTATATCACTTTTGGATATAACTTTGTGGTCTAAAGGAAAAAAAAATAAAAAATAAATTGCAGAGAAAACATTTATCCCTTCTGCCATTTAAGGCTTCTTTCAAGAGCATTTGCAACTTTTGGAAGGAAAGTTGCTACTAAAGCACACGGGAGAGATTAAACAAAATGGATTGTAACCCTTGTGTGAGAATCATAGCACTTTGCAGGAGCATTTAGATATGTACTTGGTTTCAAGCCTAAAGTTATATGTACTTGGTTTCAAGCCTAAAGTTAGGCAAAGGGAGAAAGACTTTTTCCTGTAAAGGCCCAGCGATAAATGGGATGAAGAAGAATATAAACAAAATAGATATGCCACGAAATGTGTACCTGAATGAGTGTCGAATTCGCAAGATCCTCCATATGCTCCTCCACTAACTCGAACACGATCCCACAACCATGTATTTCCAATGTACTTGGAGATGACATATGCACTTCCATTTAGCTTATATCCTGATTCATATAAATTAGCTGCTTTTCCAACATAATTAACCTGTGAAGATAAAATGTAACGTTTGTGGATTAGACTTTAGAGTAGGAAGTATCTGGAAAGAATAAGATGTGAAGAAGACAGATAAAAGGATGGTTCTAAGTTATCAATGCAACCTGTGTAGGAATGACAATGGCTTCATTTGATGGGGAAAGCTGGCTGTGCCATGAATCTGCCTTGATGGATGGGGTGCTTGGTAGTGAATCAAGAAATTTGGACAAATATTTTGTTGAGTTCTCAAGATTTTTATCGTCAGCTGTCATATTAACCAAGCAACCTTTCCGAGAGAGCAAAGATTTGCGGATCTCCTCAAGTGAAGAAGAAATTCCTTCCCAATCTTCATCAACCTTCTTTTCAAGATCTTGTAGAAACTCCAAATAACTGAAAAAATGTAAATCCACGATTCTTTCAAGATTTACTCCAATCAAATTGATCAGCCTAACTTTTATACTAGAGCAGCATTACTGTTACAGTAAAGAAAATATTTCATTCAACTAGAACAAATTTACACTAATATGGAAACGGAAGCCAAATCAAGCTTACACACTTACATGTAATGAATGATACAAGGGACAACAACATGCCAAAACAAAGCACAACAAGAAGATCGTAATGAAGACTGTTGCATTCTCAATGTTTCTCCGGTCGGAAATTTATGGAACTCTTAAAGAACCCACCTAATCCTCTGAACACACAGGTAGTTATCCAGGAAAAATCCCTTGAGGTCACCTCCCTTGATAAAAAAATAACTTAAAACAAGTAATGGCATGGCCATCTCACCAACTCCCAATGCTTGCATTATTATTAGCAATTTTCTTTTTTGAGTACAACAACAACAATCAACGAGGCCTTCCCCCTTCTTGGGGTCAAATGTACTTCTTTTCTAAGTCGGCAACTTAATTACACAATACCTACTAATAAGAGGAAATGAATAAACTATACTTTATGCATTGTAAAAAAAAAATGGTAAACAATAATCACCAGCCCTTATCCCAACTACTCAGCCTTATGAACCCTTCTGTACCATTAAGGGAAATATCAACTAACATAGCAGTCGTACAACATCCCTTTTTAAATGTACATCCAGGTTATCATCATCTTCCCCTTCAAATTTGAGATCTTAAAGAAAACATATTTAAGTGACTGTTAACAGGGCAGGGCCTCATACAATCTTCCTCACACGCCATTGTATTTGGATATTTTTTACTTCATCCTCGACCAGTCCACCTACAAGACCTTTTATATACTAGATCCTTCCATATAGTTCTTATGTTTACTCGTGTCCGCTATTTTCATCCTAATTACTCATACATCTCGAACCCTTTGTATTACAAAACTAAATTATTGCGATCCACATTGAATTCCTACTTGTTTCTTTTGATCATGACAAGATTCCCTAATTCAGGCACCCCAAATTCATTCCAGTTGATTCCACAACCATGGTACATTCTCAACCAAAACCATACAAACAGCTACAAAAGACATGTCGATCAAGGTTCAAAGTTTCACCCCTCTATTTGAGGTTCACTTGTATATAAGTTTGGCAATTTCAAAGATATGTTTTGGTGTTACGGGTTTCAGACTTTAAAAATCATAAGATTTAAAATTTGTATAAAATTAATAGTTAATACAAGAAGGGTTAAATGAGCTTATAGATAATTTATATACTTCGATTTTGATGTCAATGAGATGCAGCTTAATATGATAGAGATCATCAAACCCCTTCATACTTCTTGTTTTGGACAGCAAAAAGAGGCAATGAATCTTACAAGATACCTACATTCCGCATAACAAGCTCCCCCTCAACCACTGGATGTCATATAATGTGGGACCCACATATCATCGAAGAGGTCTGAATATTTTACATATATTAAGGATGCTAAATGAAGCATATAGTTCCGGTAAAGACATTTGACACAGAAGTACAAAGAAATCTATATTTATTTGAAGAAAAGTCTAATAGTCAGTTCCAGTACTGGTCTTGATCCCTCTCTTAGAGGCTCACTTTTGAAATTTTGATCAAACCCATGTACTTTGTAATCTCTAATCCAAGAATAAATTCCAAACCAATTTACATTAACAAGGAAACAAGTTGTTACACATACAAACTCCATTCCTACGGACGTCTCTTCTAAAAATTTAAAGGACGACACAAGTACAGATCAAATTTTGCCAAATGAAACCAAATCGCAAAAAAAAAGGTTTTTACCTGTATTTCAAAACATAATAAAGATATTTAAGGAAGAGTATAAAGGAAGAAGAAATTGAATCTTCAGAGAACTCAAAGAATATCAAATCAAAGGAGTGGAGAGAGAGAGAGAATGGATGCATTTGTTGGTTGTGTTCCTTCATGTGTATTATGGATATTTAGATTCTCTAAAATTTCTTTGCAGCCATTTTCCAATTTTAAGCTATGCATCTTATTTCTGTCAGGCCCTAAAACCTTACCCCAGGGTCTCGTAGTTGCATTTCTCTTACACTTGTTTTAACTAGGATAGGAAGCCCATTTTGCCTTTTGAATCTTTCTTTCTTTTACGAAGAGCAGCATGGAATTTCTACAATAATTGCAAAACCTTTTATATCATTTGAGAATAAAACTGGGAATAAAAAAAATTGGATATGATTCCTGCAACTCGGCTCCTTTTTAATAGAAAGGTGCTAAATATACCAAGGTTCGCAATATCGGTATAGGAACCTTCCTATGAGTATTGAAATCGGCAGTATCGGTAGCATCGGAGGTTTCGGATCGGAGCATCGGATTTTTTTGGTATCAGAAAGCAAAAAATTATTAAAATTTTATAATAATAAAATATTTTATACATTTAGGCATAATTTCAAGTATTTCTTGTGTTGTTTCTTATAGTTTTGAAATTGAATGGAATTAATAGTCACCCTTGTTGATTGGTTTACCTATGGTAAATAAGTTTTCTTCATTTACATGCTTTTACATCTTACTATACTTTTACATCCTTGTTGATTGGTCTTTTTCGTTCAAATTTGTTTCTGCTTAATTGACTGGGAAAGAGACCCCCAACGTCGGTATCGGTCAGTGCGGTCGGTATCGGATCGGGACATGCCAAACAGTCCGTATTGTACTGGTATCAGCCGATACTGCAAACTTTGAAATAAACCTTCAGCGAATCAGCATAATAACAGAAGTAATACTTTGATACCAAGAAATGCATACCACAAGAGTGACTTTGATCATCTTGAAAGTAGGGCATCCACAACAAAACCATCTCATATGCAATCATCCAGTTCCAAAATGAAACATAGAAACCTCTTTATTTTTTCAATTATAAAACTAGAAACTTGGGAATTCAATAAATTATTCCAGGAGGCAAATGAAAGAATGATAAGGAGCATAAATATTTTATCTAGTATATAATCAAATAAGGATTTTAATGCTGCAAAACATTCGAGTTGCATGCCATACAACCTTTGTATGACATGCCTAATGAGACGACAGTAATTGAAATTGTTAGCTGTGACCGAGAGCTATAAACAGAGAGAGAAAATTAAAGGTTAAGGGAAGTGAACAGAAAGAAACCAACCTAATACCACCCATCTGTTCAGAAATCCATCCGGCAACATTTAACTTCGCATCCATTCTAGCAGCAGCAATGCCATGACCACTACCACTTAATCGGCTCTGCAAATAGTATATGTTACAACATGTGACAACAAACAAGTTAATAAAGGATAAGCATGCATGTAATAGGTACCTCCATTCCAGCTTTGCTCTGAGAAACAAACTGCTTGAAGCGTTGCTGATCTGTAAACTGAACATCCTGAATAACACAGCTCATCTGCAAGAAACTAGCAGAATCAGCCTAGATAGTTGTCACCAACAGAATATAAAAGAAAAAAAACATTGGCATTTCTTCACACAAACAGTTACTAGTAATCAATAGATGTCACTTGCAAAAGTTTAAATTATTACTATAGTGATTCAAAGTTTTGTTGCGACATCTTCGGTGGAGGTTTAATTACCATTGGACAGGCTCCTTATAGTACCATGTGCATGGGAGTTTATTCTATAGATTCAAGAAACACAATGTGAAAGCAAATCATGAAACAATCAGAAGATAAAACATCTTGAACTTGAATTGTGTTCGTCGTTCCTATCTTATAACTGGGCATATTTTACAGTTTGGGACACAACCTACTACAGTATTCGAGAGTTTCAGATAGAAAAACTTATAGGTTGACACAAACACAGGGTTAAAAAGTAATAGAGAAATCTACATCCAATGTTAAATTCCACATTCAAGATGCTAGACCAACAGTAGTATAAACTATAGACAGCCAATATGTTCATTATGAAATTAGCAAAGGGTATGACACAAATACATAAGATACTCATCAGACACTATGATTTCAGTAAACCGTAGCTATTGGAAATCCAACAACAACCCATCATCAATAGAACATAAATATCTCTCTTATCTTATGATTATTCTAAGTATAAGTAAACTAATTTAATTGTATACATTTTATAAGTTTGTTTTATCTACCTTATAAATATTAAACTTTTACTAATTCCTTCCTCTAATTTAATGCCCTAGCAAACCATACACTTGCTCATAAAGCTTAAGATGCTAGAATAAACTGAGAAACAATAGAATCGTGCTTCAATCATATTAACACCTTCGTAGTTCGTACTATATAACAATATTATTAGGTTCTTAGTTATACTATAAATCTACCGGTTACTGGAGAACATTCTTAATGAAAATATTATTAGGTTCTTAGTTATACTATAAATCTACTAGTTACTGGAGAACATTCTTAATGAAAAATCTTATTTTCAAACAACAAACTTAGGACACTGGGCCTCTTTAAATTGCAGAAAATTTAATCTTGGGACAAGCATGGGCTAGTATGAGTGGTGCAAACTAATCTAAAATAATTTGACAAAGATGCATGTAAAGAGTAAATAATACGTACTTGCCTTCAAAAAAACCTCTAAGATTATCATCAATGAGTTTTATTATACATTAAAGGTGAATGAGTGTGACCACATATATTCTCTACAACTTATAGAACAGAAACACTACAATCTGTTTATAAAAGGGTTAATGGAACACCCCCCCCCCCCCCCCCCCCCCCCCTCCTCCTCCTCTCCCCCTCTTTCCTTATTACAGAGATCAATGCAGATACTTTGGAATGTATTTTGGACACTTAACGCACACTAACTATGTCCAAGGGATATAGGCTTCAAATGGTCATTAAAATAGGCGGAAAACGACATTTTTACCCTAAATTCCCAAAAAAGTAAAATTATTGTCTTCAACCCATGTCCTCCTTCCCCAGCAGCAGTGGCAAGCATGACATGACGGGTGATGCCAAGCTTCAAGATTATGAGCGGCCTGACACCTTTCACCTTCCCTCTCTCCCATCATTTCCCTCCCTCTCATGTTTTATTAGCCATTTTTTCAGCACGTGACAACATAGACACCCCCTCCCTGCCTTTTCCAGCAGATCTATACAAACTGTATAATTACCTGATTAGGTGCAGGTCAATAGAAAAAGTCCAGCCATAGAATCTGGTTGATGCCAATGTCTCTGACGACATATTTTGATAGGATATTCAGTAACAACTATCAAACAATTGATATGCCATATCATAGAAAGGTTATTAGAGAACAGAGATGTTCCAAGAATTTTGTGGACAAAAACCTCAGGAGACATGCAAAAGAAGACCAGACAAAGATCAACTAGGAGTTGTTTGGCCTGCTGCAGTTGCGTGCAGTTTTTCTTGCAGCTAGCAGATATTCCCCATCATTTGGTTAGCTTCAGCTGCAAGTAAGCATGCAACTTAACCAGGCCGTGAGCTGAATGTGGGAATTAATACTCTTTAAATGTTGGTGTCCCATATATAGTCGGACACATAAGTGCCACTCATAGCTGCATACAGCCACACAGCTGCAGTGTAGAACCAACTCCTGCAATAAGATGCTGTACTGTAGCTGGACCTGCATTGGCTCCTGATGCAGCGTTCTAAACCTATTAGTGTCACACAGCCATTGTTCTACCACCAGGCATATAATAGCTTCCTTATTCTTTTATCAGAAGAATTTTAATATTTCAGTGACACAGCCAAAATTTCAAAGGGTCTATATCAACATCATAGAAAGCGCTAGGCGGTCGTTATGCGGCAAGGGGACGCTTAGTGCCCAGGCGGCCGCCTAGGTGGATTTATGCAGAAAAAAGTGTTACCGTTAGAAAAAAGCCTAGGTTTTTCTAGTTCATTGAAAGTAATACAAAATTATATTGCAAGGATTACATACAATAACAAGTATTGAACAAATAGGATTATAATTTATAATTTATAATTAACCAAAAATAAAATAATATGAAATAAAATAAAATATCAATATAAATATTTTGGGCCGGGTCAAAAACTGACCAAGAAAATAGAAGGGATCAAGTCAAAAAAACAATTTTGAAAAAAAATTGACAAAAAAAGTAACTAGACCAAAATCTAGGCCATTCTTTTTCTTCTTTGGCCGCATAATGTTGTTTTACCTCACATAATATCAGGTTTTCTCCGCATAATGCTGCCTACCGCCTAGAACGCACAATATACTGAAAATTTTGGAGGTGGGTAGCCGCATAGCACCTAGGCACCGCTTGTTAACGCATTTTAGAACATTGGTCTATAATCCTCTTCTTTCAACGGCTCGATGAATATAATTATGATATTCATTACTAGAGTTTCAAAATATAGTTCAAATGATGAGCAATTAAGTTGTGGCTTTGTGAATATAACTATGACATTCATTACTTGCATCTCAAGAATCAAAATATACTTCAAAGAAAGTGCAAGGTGAGAAATGAGTTATGGTCAAGATTGCTCGTATAAACTACGAGTTGTCACCAGTATTAAAAAAATCACCATAACTTGATGAGGAATTACGTAGTGACTCTTCCTTACATTTTATTAAAAGTTTATTGATTCATACATGATTTATCTTTTTATCTAGATCAGTACCCTATACCACTTGTGTCAAATAAAACTTATTTCAATCTAATACATGACTAACTATGATTTCCTTATAAAAAAAATTATACAGATTCTAAAATAGTAACAAGACAATCTCTACTTAGCTTGGTAGCATCAAGCATACATAGTGCCAACATACCAAAGAAAAAAGAACATATCACCACTGTAAATGAAGTCACAACACAGCAACCCATCCAGAGTCATTTTACAAAGTTCATTTAGATATAGGATAGCCAATAAAGAGATGATAGTAGTCCTTGCAATTAAATAAAGTAATAGCTCCTAGAGTTCAAAGCAAGGAGATTCAGAATGAAAGTGAAATTTATGAGAAAAACCTTTACACACAAATGTCATAATTAATCATAATCACAGCAGTATAGAGTGACAACATAGAGTTCCTAATGTGTGCGTTGATATAAGCATATATTTATGTATGTTAATATTGGTAGTACCAGGTTAAATAGGTCCTCTGTCCTTCCTGCCATTGCTTTGCCTTGAAGTATCATTCGAGTACATGGATCTACTTTTCCACGAATAGAAGATGTGAAAGGATAGACTGATATTCCTCCAGTCTTTCTTCCAATTAATTGATTGAGTTGTACAAAATCCATGTCTTTTGTTCCCATCTCAAGCAACGATTGACTGTAAGAAAACGCATGGGTATTAGTTCAATCTTCAAATGCTGAGAAAATAATAGTTGTCTTACTATCCTAAGGAAGACATGAAAATATGAAAGGTATGTCCAGAAGTCATCAAATATGAACCACGATAGTAATAGTAATGCTCACCAAAATAGCGGCACCAACTGGAGTAGTTCTTTCTTCAATGAACTCATATCAAAGACAACCTCTGAATAGACAACATCATTTGTAAAAAGATTGTGCCTCAATACTTTTACACCATTGACATCTCCTATCTGCAATGAAGAGGTAGATAATCATAAATGGTTTTCCTTCTTTCTCAATGTTAGAAAGACCCAAGTCATTACTTTAAGTAGCAAACTCATAGAGAATAACTTAGCCTTTAGCAATGGGAACCATCATATTCAAAGAGAAAAGTGTAGTTTTCATGTTTTCTTTTATTCCAAGCCAAAATTAGGTAAGACAAACAAAAGATACATGCACACATTAGGTGGAAATTGTCACCAATAAGATAAGAATCCATAGCTATCAAATTGTTGCAAATAGGTTTAGAAACCAATGGGGCTAGATGGAAGATGGAAGAGACAGAAGGGAAAAGCCGAAAGGGAGGAAAATAGGAAATCAAATCCGTTATCAAGCTTTAGGGGTTCAGATGTGTGGTGGTAGACATAAGAGAGAAAATATTCAGATTTTGAAGAAAAGTGAAAAGAAACTGGGTATAGCAAAGCAAACTACTAGATAACTGTGAAACACAAGCAGAGGATAGAAGTTTACAAAGCATATGTTTTGGCATGCAAAGGGACGCACAAAAATATGAACAGTTAGCTGAATAGCATGACCATTATAAGTTGGAGCTTCACACCGTGGACTAAAAGTGAAAAGAAACTGGGCATAGCAAACTACTAGATAACTGTGAAACACAAGCAGAGGATAGAAGTTTACAAAGCATATGTTTTGGCATGCAAAGGGACGCACAAAAATATGAACAGTTAGCTGAATAGCATGACCATTATAAGTTGGAGCTTCACACCGTGGACTAAGTTAAATGTACACCAGAAATTGTATAATTCCTTAAATATACAATATAAGAGATGCTAAGTAACTTACTTCCGTGGGAACATATATAGGTTTCCTAGGGATATCTTCTAATGAAAGACTTGGGACAGTTCTCAAAGCTTCAGGTGTGTCAGGAGTTTCTTGCTTTAACCGAAGGTCTTGAGTTGCACGTGCTAATTCTGCAAGATCCTCTTCTGTCATGCTTGCTTTAACCTTTTCAAGAACTTCTTTCTCAGCTGCTTCATCCTTAGATGCTTTATCTGGATCAGGCTGAAATAAGGAATTACAAAACTTACAATTTCAAAAAATGTTCTCTCAAATAAGCTTCTTTATGCTGAAGATATATGTTTCTACCTGCATTTCAATTGTGACGCGATGACAGTTCTTCAAGATGAATTTATCCACCAGCGGAGAGAAAACAGCTTTAGAACCTTCTTCAGATATGCGTGCTTTTAAAGCTAGCAATGGCTTTTCATATCTTAAAGGCTCAAATGGATCCATATCATATATCCACTTCCCCTGCAATTTCCATAACAAGCAAAGATAGTTTAGCAACTGGATTCACATATAACCTATCAAGGATGATGAGTGAGAGCAGAAGGATCTCATACAATGGAACGAAGCATTAGAGAAAGGCCTCGAGGAAATGAACCAGTGTTATTCTCCCTAAGAGAGAATTCGATGGTATTCATGGATGCCTCCACAGCTTCAGGAGAAAATCCTTCCTCAACTATGTTTTGGAGCGTGTTCATAATCAGTTCTTCAACTTTATGAATGTCATCTTCAGAGACACCTTTAAGTCCAATGCTAAACTGAGATTGAAGGAGTTCATCTTCCACTCCACCACCAATAATAGCCTCTCCTAAGCCACTTTCTAATAGAATTCTTCTCAAAGGAGAAGCTGGGGTTCCCAATAAAAGATGATCCAAAAACCCAAGCGCTAGCTCAGTCTCCAAGTCTAAGGGCTCTTCAGATAGCAGCCAGTTAAGGGAAACCATGTGCTTCTTTTTCAAGTCACCACCGTCACCAGCAGGGAATTTTTCTACTACTCTACCCGGCTCTTTGAAAAACTTCTGCGGTTTAACTTTTGACTCATTTGCAGCAGGGCTCGCTTCAAACTGGTCAAGATATGCTGCCATAGAGAGAGAAATAAACGTCAGAAATTTAACTGATTCGCTAGTGAAGTTTAAATTGAGGACCACTACATTTCAGAGTTGTGTTTATTATAAAATTGCAATTTTCCTACCGGATCGACAGGAACACAATGGACAACAAGCATTTAATAAGATATCTACTGACGGGAATGTCACACTCTCATGAAACGTGGGAATGTGTTCACAGGAATAATAAGAGTATATGCTAAATGTAGGAATCTTCAAGAAGACCTTGCAATCCCAGGCAACATTCTTGCATTCCAAATGCCACAAAAAGGGAAGACATTTAAACTTCATTTCAATAACAAATACCAAAATCAATTCTTATGATGCTAATATCTCTCGGGTAGCTTGAATATGCAAGCATGCCTTTCATGCTTGTTTGAGTAATAGCAATGAGACTCCCACTGTCATGCTAAGAATAGCTAGGATTTCCAAAAGAAGATGCCATTTGTTTGATGAGAAATAAAAAAGAACAAAAATTCGCATGGCTGAAGCTGAAGCAACTACTTTTGAAGTAACAGAAAGAAAAGCAACGATTGGAGTGGGAGAGTCATAGTAGAAAAGAGGATTCCTCACTTCTTTCTCTCATTCAAAATCATGCATGAGACTTTCATCTCGCACGGCTCCTTAGTGATAAAAGAAAGAAGAACTTCATTTCAATAACAAATGCCAAAATCAATTCTTATGATGCTAATATCTCTCTACCATTTAGTATGACAATTCCAATCTCTGTATTTCATAGACCAAGGTGAGTGAAAGTAAACAAGCTATTAGCGGATTATCATGATGGATCACTTATGGAAGCATAAAAAATAATAATAATAAAGAACTCAAGTATTGAAAGAAAAAGGATCCACAGAAGCAAACAATAGAGCATTAAAAAAAAAAAATCCAAGTCATGAAATGCATTGTAGGCTATAAGCAACAAAACAATGTCCAAGTCTTCAAGCAACTAATGCCTAAAAAGAATGGAACAATCTCAACTCTCCTTCTACACTTTTTTCTACTCTAGGGGAACTTGGAAGGTGCTCCTTGGTTGAATGAGATTAAACTACATAAGCAAAAAGGTAGGTTACCTACCCACCAGGATCAAACTTTTATGGAACCTTATTTGCCCATACTACCATGGCTGAGAAATTGGCACCAAACCTAGAGTTGACGTCAAGTTGATAGTAAATCATAATAGCTACGTTAATTCTTTCGTGGAGCTTGCTTACGCTCCATAGCCGACTGCTCCATTCTGATGTTGATGTCAATATTAAATGTCAATATTAACGATCGGTCTCAATTTTTTATACACCCATTATGGAGTTATGACATAAGCAATTTATGTGTAGGAGTATTGCAATTGTGTATGGTTCATTAATATATATATATATATATGTATGGTTCATTAATATATATATATATATATATATATATATATATATATATGCAGATGACCTCTAGCCTAGTGGTTAAGAGAGATGCATGCGGCCCGAGTGGTCAGGAGTTCGAATCCCAGTGGGAGCGATTCCAGAAATAATTTACCTGGTTCCAAAAAAAAAAAATATATATATATATATATAATCATCCGACCTAAACACAAATAGGGCTTACTATCCAGAGTGGTTCAGGCTAGGTAAACCTAAAACTATTTTGTTGATTCAAATGTACCAATTCAGGTTAGCTTAAGCCTGTTTTCCTAAATGGCAAAAATAGTAAAACTGGGCTCCCCATGCATAAGTTATTTATACCCATGACAGATGCAATACTACAGCATGAAAATCCGATTTTTTTTTTTCAGTATTCAGACAGATATGTACTTCAACTACACCAAATTTTAATTGATAATGGTATATTGGTAATGCTCTAATTAGGGCAGTGAATTTTGCCCTATCACTAGAATCTGACTTGAACCCTACCCAGACCAACACTGTTCTATATTGCTTCCAACTGTTTATGGGTAAGATATGGGCACATATTAACCCTGAAAGAATTTTCAGTATCAGGTATAGACCTTAAGGGACCGGACTAGAACTAAAGCTAACCTTATAGTGGTATTTTGGAGAACACATTCTACACCTCAACCAGAAACCTCATGTATACCTGATCAGTTACTAGTTACTACCCTATATACACCAGTAGTTATTATCTTATACAGCTAATAATATATTATTCTGTAAGGATTATAGATAGCTATAACACGAGCAATGCTTTATGAATGGGAGTTTTGGACAATTAATAAACATGTGCAGAAAATGAGCGTCAATGAAATGAGAAAGCCAAGATGGATGAGAGAAAATACATTAAAATATATAATAATAAATTAGTGTACTCATACCAGAAAGTGTATGAGAGGCAATAAATTGAAAGATACAATAAGAAATGAGTGTATACATGCACACAAGTCACCACCATCATAGCAGGATCAGCAGCAATAGCCGCAATACACAAAGTGAGAATACCACCTCATCACCTTTCTCCTCCACAGGGAAGCGGATTATTCCTTCCAATTAATGGTTATATATATATATATATATATATATATATATATATATATATATATGTATATGTGTGTGTGTGTGTGTGTGTGTGTGTGATGTGGATCAGGAGCCCTGAGAGGGGAGCCCCGTGGAAGCCCCGTCGCGCCTCGACCGTTGGATCGAGCGCGCGGGAGAGTAGAGAGGGTTGCGCGCTCGATCCAACGGTCGAGGCACGACGGGGCTCCCCTCGTAGGGCTTTTGATCCACATATATATATATATATATATATATATATATATATATATATATATATATATATATATTACAGAGACGTGATAATTTTAGCCTAGTATCCTTGACTTTTAAGACGAGCCTTACTTTCCTTTCCTGGATTATCTAGACCATACTCTTGGTCAAATCTATCCTTCGGAATCACTCGTAAGGGTTATGCACAATACCAGACTATGCCGTCATATTATGCTACAAATGAAATTGCATAAAAGTTTTTGTAATAAAAACTACAACATCATATATATTCTTATTGAGAAATAATTTACATATAGGAAACTACAAATACATAGCTAGGGTATTTTCCTTTCGGGGATTCCTTTTTTTCCAAAGAAACGAGGAAGATGAGATCTTATAAAGGCTACTATCAGAGGACTTGGCTGATTTCTTACGGGAGGTTGCTTCACAAAGGTGGAATAGGATGGTAGTGAAAAAGAGTATGCCAGAAGGAAGTGGGGAGGTAGTGTCTTTTTTTAGTTCAAAGAGTGTTCTATTTATAGCATGTTCTGGTTTGTAAAAGGATCGGTATTTGTCCTGAAACGGAAACAAAGTGAGAACAAAAAGGTATCTAGCCCATTTAAAGGTAGGGGTCCAGATTGGAACATTTGTCTAGGTCTGACAAAAGATGTCAAGCTTATAGAAGTGTAGAGATCTGGATTGGACGTGGCCCTTTGTTTTGAAGAGAGAGAAGAGAGCTGGTAGTAGGGGTGCAACTCGGACGGGTTGGGTCGGACTTGAGTTCAACCCGAGCCCAACCCGATGAATGATAATCCTAGCCCGAGCCCAAGTCCAACCCGGCCTCGGGTTCAACATATGAAGCCCAAGACCAAGCCCAGAGGAAGCTCGGGTTGGGTCGGGTTCGTTCCATCGGGTTTATCGGACTCTAATATAATATTTAAAATAATTTAAAATAAGATTAATATTAAACACATAATCAAATTGTAATTAAACACCAACCATTACAAAATACAAACTAACATGAGATTTAGAAGGAGTTGAAGAGTTTGGGTTGATAAATTTAGAATTTAATTTTTTTATTTAAAAAGTATGAAACAATGTATATATATATATATATATATATATATATATATATATATATATATATATAAAAAAGTTATATGTATGTCGGGTTTCGAGTTCTTTGGGTAACCCGACACATGAACCAAGTCCGAGCCCAACCCGATTTTTGATCGGGTTCAAACATTTTAATCCGAATCCAAGTCCGAGCCTAAGTATCTTCAACCCTAACCCAACCCATAGGCGGGTTTACCCGATCGGGCTCGAGTTTAGTCCGTCCGAGTTGCACCCCTAGCTGGTAGGGGTCTGACCATCTGTAAAGTATTGAAGGAGTCAAACCAGTCAGCAAATAGTATCTAGGTTATGCTCTGCTATGTTGTCAAAAAACATGGTAACATGTTCGTATCATGAGGCATATTAGCAGTTGAGCTTTTGGGAGAATCTTGTTTTGGTATTTTTCTTTGTTCTTCTTCAAAAAATCCTTTTACTCCTGACTCTAGATTTTTCTTCCATCATGTCATTTGCTTTAGACTTCTTCTTTCCAGCAATCTTGGTCTTAACCGATCTAGTCTTCTCTTCTTGTCTTTACTTCTCTTGTACTTTGTCCACAATTTGCTGGAGTTCGATAATAGTGCTTTGTTGGGTCTCCCTTTCTTTTTGTTGTTTTTAAAATAAGTCTTCAATTGCAACATGCTTGTCTCAGTTTTTTAGACAAAGTCGCAACCATAAACGAATTTGAGTTGTCTTTACCGGCTACCGTTTGAGCCGGACTAGCTGTTGGGTTTGTAGATCCAACACTCTCTAGTTTGGATTTTAGGCAAAGCCACAGCCATCAACGGACTTGATATATATTTACCGGTTGCCGTTTGAACTGGACTAGCTGTTGGTTTAATAGATCCAATATAATCTCTGACTGCATTCAGAGGAGAATGCATATCCATGTCATCCCTTTGATGAAAGACCAAAGGATAGGTCTATTTTAGAGGAAATTTACTTTGAAAATCTTTTCTTTTAAAATCGACAATCTTTTGAGTAAGCTGATGTTTTTCTCGGACAAGATCTATTAAACAAACAGGTAGTCCGGTTCAAACAGCAACTGGTAAAGACATCAAATTCGTTGATGGTTGTGGCTTTCCGCAAAAGCTAAACTAGAGAGTCTGTTGGATCTACAAACTCAACAGCTAGTCCGGCTCAAATGGTAGCCAGTAAAGGCAACTCAAATCTGTTTATGGCTGAGACTTTGCCTAAAAGCCGAGACAAACAGGTTGCAGTTAAAGATTTATTTTTCAAACAACAAGAAGAAAGGGAGACCCAACAAAACAGTATTATCGAACTCCAGCAAATTCTGGACAAAGTACAAGAGAAGCAAAGACAAGAAGAGAAGACTAGATCAGTTAAGACCAAGATTGCTAGAAAGAATAAGTCTAAAGCAAAGGACATGATGGAAGAAATATCCAAAACCATTGAGTCGGGAGTAAAAAAAAAATTTAAGAAGAAAGAAAATTACCAAAACAAGATTCTCTAGGAAGCTCAACTGCTGAAATGACTCCTGATACGGACATGTCACCCATGTTTTTTGACAGCATAGCAGAGCATAACCTAGATACCATTTGCTGACTACCTCGACTCTTTCTTATCTAGAAACATATACCAAACCCATACCAATAAACATGTGTCCTTCAATATGTTACAGATGGCCAGACCCCTACCATCTATCTTCTCTCTCTTCAGAACAAAAGGTCACGCCCAATCGAGACCCCTATACTTCTATAAGCTTGACACTTTTTGTCAGACCTAGACAAATGTCCCAATCCGAACCCCTACCTTTAAATGGGCCAGATACTCTTTTTTGTCCTCACTTTGTTTCTCTTTCAGGACAAAAAACGATTATTTTACAAACCAGAACATGTTATAAATAGAACACTCTTTGAACTAGAAAAAAGGACACACTACCTCCCCACTACCTTCTGGCATACTCTCTTCCACTACCATCCTCTTCCACCCTTGTGAAGCAACCTCCTGTAAGAAATCAGCCAAGTCCTCTGGTAGATAACCTCTATAAGATCTCTTCCTCGTTTCTTTAAAAAAAAAAGGGATTCCCGAAGGGAAAATCTCCTAGCTATGTATTTGTAGTTTTTTCTCATATGTAAATTATTTCTCAATAAGAATGTATATCACTTTGTAGTTTTTATTACAAAAAATTTTACGCAATTTCATTTCTAGCATGATATGAAAGTATAATGTGGCATTGTGCGTAATCCTTATGAGTTAATCTGAAGGATGGATATGACCAAGAGTATGGTATAGATAACCCAGGAGAGGAAAGTAGGGCTCGTCTAAAAAGTCAAGGATACTAGGCTAAATTATCATGTCTCCAATGGTTGGGTAAAAAAAACATTTCTTCTGGTTACATATATATATATACACACACACACACACACAACTAGAAGGCGTTGGCTCTCTCTCTCTCTCTCTCTCTCTCTCTCTCTCTCTCTCTCTCTCTCTCTCTCTCTCTCTATATATATATATATATATATATATATATATATATGAAGAAGGTAAAAAAGAAGAAGGTAATTGTATTAATTAAATCAAAAAATTACAAATACAAGAGACAATTCAAGGATGCCCTTCCCTTTCATTATACTGACATCCTGCTCAATATTATTGTTAAGTGTTATATTAGAACTATTAGTTAGTGGGCTTTAGTCCCACATTGCTTAAAACAATAGGAGAAGGGGCTAGTCTCTCCTATATATATGTATCTCTCAATATCAATAAGATCAATCCATTATTCCACTCTATATAGTATCAGACTATAATCCATCCACAAAAAAAAAATCTAACCCTAATCCCCCCTCTCTCTCCCTGCCGATCCCCCCCCCCTCATCCGTTGATGCCGACCATGCTGCCGCCGCCGCCCAACCTCCCCCTCCCCTATCCGTTGATGCCCCCGCCGCACCCCCTGCTGCCGCCCCCGTCGGACCCCTGCTGTCGCCGCCCTCCCCCTCCCGCTGCCGCCCCTCTCCTCCTCCTCCTGTTGTCTCCGCCCCTCCCGCTGATGCCCCCCCACCTCTTGAAAACAACACGGCTTTTATGTTTCAAGCACGTAATCCCAAAAAAATTTGGTCGGATGCGGTTCTTCCCACTTGTTACCTTATTAACCGTATGTCTTCATCAGTTTTCAATGGTAGTACTCCCTTTTCCAGGCTCTTTTTCGGACGAGAGCCATTTTCTCTGCCTCTCAAAATTTTTGGTTGCTTATGCTATATTCGGAATACCCAACCGACTCTTTCAAAATTAGATCCTAAGATAATACAATATATTTTCCTTGGATATCCTAAAGATCAAAAAGGGTATCGATATTTTTCACATGTCTTGAAAAAAAAAATTTCACTCGGGATGTTACTTTTGTCGAAACCGAATTTATCTCCTCCCACAATCAACGGGTCCGGTTCTCCAAGTTTATCCCAAAGAGAATTTTTTGATATTTTATGATCAATCACAACAGCCTCCCTTACGGGTGTCCTCCCTTACCGAGCAAGTCAACCGGTCTGATAGTCTACATACGCCGATTCAGTCAGCGCCAACGTCACCAGCACAAACATCGCCACTGGTGCCTACATAGTCATCCTCCTCTGGCTCTACTGATTCGCCACCGCCTACTCCACCAGCAGCTCCACTTATTCCACCAGCAAACCCCCCTTCTCCGCTGGCAGTTCGTCCTCGTCGTGCATGTCGTGATCATTCCTTGTATGTTGACAGCTACAAAGGACTTACAAGTCACACTCAGTCTCTGGTGACTACTATTGATAGAATTCAGATTTCCAAAAATGCTGAGGAGGGTCTCAAACATTCCGCTTGGCGTGCTGCTATGAACGAGAAGATGAAAGCTCTCCGAAAGAATCATACTTGGGACTTAGTCGACTTACCTACTGGTAAACATGTAGTAGGTTGCGAATGGGTGTTCACGATCAAGGTGAAACCGAATGGCATTCTTGATCGACTAAAGGCGCGTCTAGTAGCCAAAGGATATTCTCAGACATATGGTGAGGATTACTTCGAGACCTTCTCTCATGTTACCAAAACGACATATATGTGTCCTAATGGCCTTAGTTATTCGCTATGACTGACCGTTGCTTCAACTGGATATCAAGAATGCTTTCCTTCACGGGGATCTTGATGAAGAGGAATATGTATTACAACCTCCCGGGTTCGTTGCAAGGGAGGGTAAAGTGTGTCATTTACGAAAGGTCCTCTATGGTCTAAAGCAATCACCTTATGCGTAGTTTGGTCGATTTACACATGTTGTTACTCAGTTTGGCATGTGTCAATCGAAGAAGGACCACTCGATATTCTATCGACAGACATCTGCTGGAAGGATACTATTTAGTGTCTATGTTGATGATATTGTAATTACGGGAGACGACAGTCAGGGTATTGCAGGCCTCAAAAAGTTTCTGGAAGAACAATTTCAAACCAAGGATATGAGATCCGTGAACTATTTCTTGGACATTGAGGTCACACGAAGTAAGCGGGCCATTGTAATGTCTCGGAGAAAGTATGTTATGGACATACTAAATGATGTAGGCATGATGCAAGCCAAGGGGGGCAACCTCACCTATGGATCCAGGAACAAAATTACTTCCAGACGAAGGGGTCATGATGACCAATCCAGATCAGTATCGTCGAATAGTTGGAAAACTCAACTACTTGGCGGCCATGACTCGTCCGGACATTTCTATTGCAGTGAGTGTTGCAAGTAGATTTATGGCTTCTCCAAGAGTTCCACACTGGCAAGTAGTTCTCAGAATCCTGTGTTATCTAGTCAAGAATCCAGGAAAAGAAATTCGAATGCAGAATCATGGACACTCGTATTGAGTGTTTTACTGATGCTGACTGGAGAGCAAGCCTGACAGATAGACGATCTACATCTGGCTACTCAGTATTTATTGACGGAAATCTAGTGTCATGGAAGAGCAAGAAACAAAGTGTGATAGCACGCTCAAGCTCAGAAGCAAAATATCGAGCCATTGCTCATGGCACATCAAAAATATTATATGTGAAGCATCTTCTACAAGAACTGCAGGATCTCAAGCGGAAGGTCTATGGTGTGACAACCAATCTGCTATCCATATTGCAACCAACCCCGTATTTCATGAAAGAACGAAGCATATTGAAATTGATATCCACTTTATTTGTGATGAGTATATAACGGGAGTGATAAAATTGCAACATGTGAGGACCGACGACCAGATAGCTGATATCTTCACAAAGCCTCTTTTGGGTCCTCGGGTTCAATATCTATGTAACAAGCTGGGCATGATTAATATCTATGCTCCAGCTTGAGGGAGGATGTTAAGTGTTATATTAGAACTATTAGTTAGTAGGCTTTAGTCCCACATTGCTTAGAACAATAAGAGAAGGGACTAGCCTCTCCTATATATATGTATCTCTCAATATCAATAAGATCAATCCACTATTCCACTCTACAATTATCATAGATCTTGGTTGACGCTCACGATTAATTTTAGATGAATTTTGCATACAGCCCCTAATTTATTATGATTCACAACCTACTAACAATTGTAAGTTTCAAATCCTATCAAATATCAATCAAGATTTCACAATTCAAACACAAAGAAAACAAATAAACAAGTTCATAATCCATATTTAGTTCTTATACAAGTCCAACTACTTAACATAGATAATCTCAAAAATAAACGAACCTACTCAATGTTCAGTCTCAAATTGAGCCTCTCAATATGGCTATGTACATTAGATAAGAAAAATGAAAACGCAACATCTAGCATGAGGTGGTTGGTGGCCTAGTGATTAAGTCAATCGTTGTCAATGCATAGGTCAGAGGTTCGAACCTCAATGGCCGCAGTTTTTATTATGTACAATTTCTTGTTTTTACTGAACTGCTTGGTCCAGTTGAACCGGCACCGGGTTGGCCAGTTCAACCGTCCAAGCGGTTTGAGGCGAAACAACCTGAAAAACTGGTCGGGTCACCGTCCGACCATCCAGGTTGAACCAGTTTTGAAAAAACTGATTGTGGCTATGCAAAATAAATGGTTATTGCTTAATTATTTACTGAAATATTATATATTATATTTATGTCAATGGAATGCCAATGATGTTTCTACAAAAGAAAAAGTAATTGTTTACTCATTTCAACACGATAAGAACTAGACCCTTTCAGAGTATACCTAACCAAATAAGAAGAGAATATTCAACCCCAATAAGTGACTTGGATGTGAAACCTGTGTCGGAACAGACCAAAACCAAATCTGGTTGAACATTCTAAACCGTAGGGGTTGAGTGGAATTTGAGAATCGACATGAAGATACAATTCAGGTTAGTGTATGGATATAGAGTAATAGAATACATGGAAAGCAACCCAGTAGTAGACCTTAGCGCTTATATTTATGAGCAATTATAATTGTAACCATTACGTGCCTAAGGGAGAGTAATATACTTGGATTAACTTGAGTAAATTTGATTATTGTATATTTCAAATTGGATCATCTCCTTTCTGTTTTCCCTACCAAACTATTGTATTTTTTTTTTCTTTCAAATTACACATTTTCTACTTAGTATTTATTACTCCATAAGTCACAGTTTTTAATCAAGATTGTACTACTATTATTATTTACTCAACCCCGCTATTGCTTTTAGCCTATAAGCAATAAGTTTTAGCTTTCAGAGACATATTTGTTCAATATATTACAGAAACCCTATGATTATCCCAGAAGAAATCACTAGCCTTTTAACTGGACGTATTTCTTAGAGATAATTAACCATGCAGAAAATATATAACATACCACTTAGGATATGCAATCTCTCAGTTGGATCGTCATCTCCATTAAATGGACGTATTTCTTAGAGATAATTAGCCATGCAGAAAATATATAACATACCACTTAGGATATGCAATCTCTCAGTTGGATCGTCATCTCCATAGAACCATATCCTGGCATTGCTAGGATGGTAATATTTGCGGTGAAATTCCTGAAAGATCAATTTAACATGTTAGCACAATACTGTAGGTATTAATATCTGCACACAGACCACCTTCAAATAACTTTATGCATTGATGTGGCTATGCTATTAATTTGAGCAATTATGCTTCACATATCATATACAGATGCATGTCAAGTCACATGCCCATTCTTGGACTTGCAGATATATTCATGTGTCATAAGTCATAACCACAGACATTAGATATAACTACAGAGATAAATAAGTAAGAAGAAAAGAGAAGTTTGTAACTTTGTATGCTTCCTATTTTAAGATAGAAAAAGTAAATAAGCTGGTCACAAGCAGACATTCTTAGACCTCAACAATAATAACCGAGCTACATCTATAAGATAAAGCAGGGAAACTCAGAATAAATTCACGGAGCTGAAACACACTGCTATATCTATAACTTCTGTGAAGAGAGTAGCTTCAAACACAGACAAAACGAGTAACACCGTAATGGTCAAAAAGATGACAAGGAATAATTTGAATGTAGATATAAATAAGAATTATTTTTTACCAAAAGCATACAATACTTGAATAAAAAATTCAATTTTAAACATCTTATGGACTAGGATTCCTTTAGAAGCATAATGTAACCTTGAATTCTTCAAATGTAAGTTTAGGAATGTCTTTTGGATCACCACCACTGTCAACACCATAAGTATTCTCTGGAAAAAGAGCCTGCAACAAATTAATAAACAAAGAAGTAAGATATCGTAATACTTTTAAAGTTTAAGCCCAGTAAGACACTCAAAGATGTAATGTGAGGTCAGGCAATTTGCACATAGCAATTACAAGAGACTATTTCATTAACCTATAACTTCACAAAACAGCTATATTGTTTCTGTAATAAGTATATGTCTTCCTCAACTGGGTTTAGGCGCACACATATAACATATTGTGGTTGACAAAGGACCTTTGAATGTAGCAATCATAGTTGCCAACTTAATCTTGAAAGGAGTTCTCGAAAAATATGTAAAATGGAAATACACAAGAGAATGGACAATATTCTGAGGCTGGCTAGGAAGGAAGATATATTATTTCCATGCTAATGTTTAAAGTGATTTTTTTCTCAGGGGACTTGGACCTTAATGGAGCTGAATGGATGAAAAGGATCCAAACAGCTAACCCTAAAAGTTTGGGATATGAAGGCTTTATTTTATTGTTATGTTGTTGTTGTTGTTGTTGTTGTTGTTGTTGTTGTTGTTGTTGTTGTTGTACAAAAAGGACTGATATCAAATGTTGTACAATTCAATTGGATCAACTATGGAAAAGGTTTTGAAAGAAATTGTCATGTATATCTTTATCGTGATTTACAAAAAATATTCAGAAAGCTTATCTAAGTTCGATAATCCATGCTCCTCAGATGCACAGGAAGGACACTAGGCATATTGAACATATATACAACAGCCTAATGCCAACATGTGTATAGTAACAATCATAGAGACTGAATGATGCCACGTGTGACAAATTATCTTGAATTTTCTAGCTGTTGACCTCAATAACTTGATTTAGAATGGAACCCGGTATGATAGTCTGACTGGTCATTTCAGTTAATACCGTCTATTGGACCTAATGCCAATGAGAACATTTACATCATGCGTAAAAATACATTAAAAGAACAAAATACTAAACAATTAAGTTGAACACCCTTTGCACACAAAAGATATAAGTATTTTCAGAATGGTAGTTATCGGGAGCTTGCCTGCTGAGATACCCGACCCAGTATGTTATCAGGTTGAGAGTATACTCCTTTCATTTCATTAAAAACAACACCTGTAACCAAATGCCACAAATAATAATAATCAGAACGACAAAGTTGACTTTCTAAAACATCAAAGGCTACTGATAACTTAAAAAGATTATTCTTTTGTAAAAGACTAATAAAGATAGTTTACTGGCAGGTTGTCTGCAACCCTCCTGAAGACAAATTATAGACTACCAGAAAGTAAGGATAGCCAAATATGGCCACGATCTGAGCTGGCGTGGGACAGAATGGGGCGTCCCGTGCATGAAAACTCAACGGCTAGGGCGCCGCGCGGGCGGTCGAGGACCGACACCATTCTACCACGGGTATAAACGATGGCCGACCACGCGGCCCGTCGTGCGGCGCCCTGTGGGCGTCGAGAAGACATCGTAAGGGTGTCGTGCGCATAGAACGGGTGGCTGGGCGGCATCGGCTGTCGTAGGCGTCGTGAAGACGTTGGGGGCGCCTTTGACGTCGTGGGCGAAGCGAGGCGTTGAGTTGCCGGTGTCGAAAGACGTCGGTCGTCCCGTGAGGCTCTGGAGCGCGCGGAGTGCGCGAGACGTACGTGTGGGGCGATGATGAAAAAACCAGTGCGGACAAGATCCACACGAAGAGTCCGAAACGACATGACGACCGGCTAAAAATCGTGTGCGGGGAGACACACGATTTAACTGAGCCCGCACGTGCTGGGATAAAAAAAATTTAAAAAAAAAGGGATAACCAAATAAAGGAGAAGTATGAGATGGTGCAAAGGAACCTTTATAGGATATTTCTTCGGCAGGGTCATTAAGCTCATAATGCCAGCCCTCTTGTTGAAACGTCTGGAAGTCCTCAACACATTTAGGAAAAAAGACAGCATCCAAGTACACATCAACCAAATTGTAGAAATCCTGAACAATGGCGAAGTGACATACCAAAAATGTTTATCACCACAATGGAAATAAGTGAAGCAACAAGAAATCTCATGCATACTTACTTTTGCATTCGTTGAAGCAACTGGATAACAAGTTCTATCAGGATATGTGAATGCATTCAGGAAAGTGTTTAAGCTTCCTTTCAACAACTCAACAAAGGGTTCTTTCAAAGGGTACTTCCTGGATCCACATAGTACACTGTGTTCAAGTATGTGAGGTATGCCTGTTGAATCTTTCCTGCAGTTGTCATAAATCAAATTGTCAAGGCACTAGGTCGTTTGCTGGTGTGAATGTTGACCGACTAAGGTAGGTTAGGTTCATCAGTATGTATGCAATCGTTATACAAGGAGTTAGTTTACCTGTTGGTTTCACATAGAAGTTTTTATATGGACGCAAATCGATTGAGTACTGAAAATTTAGATGGTGCTAAAGTCTAATTATATGTATGAAGTTAATGCTGACATTCTAATTATCTCATTGAATAAATTAATTGCAGCAAGCATAAGTACCCTATATACAATATTATGGAACAATACCAATAATATATGTTGCCAGTAAGAGTAGTTCCAATAACCCAAAGGACTTCACTGGAGTAAATACATTGTAATGGTATATGCTTTGGAAATGGGATATGCAATCTAAGATACATACTTGTAAAATATTAATTAGTGAAGAGACGAGAATAATATTTACAATAATCAAGATAGTCCAGAAAGTTGTAGTTTCAGATGACTGATCTAATGTCTTCATACATTGGAGCAACAACAAATCCAGTAGAACTAGTGCCACGCAGTCTAAACACAAGTTTCTTAAGTTTAAACTCAGAAACGCCCATTCATGTCATCAGAACGCAATCAATATGAAGTCCTATTCAAGTGACACTTTTTAAAAATTCATATAGAAGGTCATTTACTACCTAAAAGTTAGAATATATCAATCTATCATCTTTGTGATAAGACTAAATAGCTCTACAAACGATAGTTCGGATCGAATTGGAAAGCAGTGCACATTGTATGTTCAATAGTTTCTCTAGAATGCTCCTGTAACTAGACAAGTGATAATTCCATCTAATGAACTTCAAATGTCTCCAGTATCTAGTCTGGCATATTGTGTGGGGTCACTTGACCCAAAATGTCCAGTTGTGACATATTTACCTCTTTTAGTTGAAAGATTTGAGAAAAGTACAGGAAAATCAACCTAACAAAACCTTGAAGAGATCTACAGAAATAAGTCCGAGAGAAGGAGATTCACAAAGTAAGGCACGGTAACGGTAACGGTAATGTCACTGTCAACTTGCTCCAAGTCATGAAATTGTATTCAAGTCAAGGTTAACTACAAAACATATGACAAGGAAGGGAAACAGAAATATGGTATGTCACTTGTTATAGAACAGGAAATAATAGGGGTAGGCTTCATCGGACGCTTAAGTGGAACAAAATATGTTACTTTGGAACAGCTCTGAAAATGTTTCTGACCCTTCTTATGAGCACAAATATTGACGGTTTCGACAACTAAGGCGGTTTATAGATCGAAATTTCGGAGTTCCTCATTTCGGAAAGACAAAATAATAATAAAAAAATAGAAATAGTGAAGTATGTGATACTCTTAGTTACGTATTAATTGTTCTGTTGTTATTTATGGTTAGTTTTAGATAGAATAATATTTAGGGGTGAGCAAAAAACGGTTTTGGACCGAAAACCGACCCGAACCGACCCGAAATAACAATTCGGGTCGGGTTCAGAAAATACGGGTCGGATAACGGTTTTGAAAACTGAAGAATTTGGTTTTTCGGTACGGGTCGCGGTTTTGGTATTCGGTTTTCGACCCGAACCGAAAACCGAATACAATTACCGTTTTGCCCATTCATTTTGTATATATAGAAAGAGAACGAAACCTAACCCTAAAGCTTCTCTCTCTCCTCTTCTCAATTCATTTCGGTCGGCGCTCCTCATTTTCTTTGGTGGCGCCACTCCAGCCGAAAGATGAAACCCTCTCTCTATAGACTCTCCAACCTTTCTCCACTGAAACTCTTCTCTCTGCAACTCCTCTCTCCTCTCATTTTTTTCTTCTTTTTTCTCTTGATCTTTTGGATTTTATCGTTGTGAATGCTTCGATTTAGGATGTTCATGTATAGATCTTTTTTTTTTCCTTACGAATTTGTGAAGAATATGCATTTTATTATGTTTTCTCTTGATTTTTTGGATTTTTCGGTTGTGCATGCTTCAATTTAGGATGTTCATATCTATTTTTTCCCTCTTTTTTTCTTACGAATCTGTGAAGAATATGCATTTTTATGTTTTCTCTTGATCTTTTGGATTTTACGGTTGTGCATGCTTCGATTTAGGATATTCATATATAGATCTTTTTTTTTTCTTACGAATCTGTGAAGAATATGTATTTTTTATGTTTTCTCTTGATCTTTTGAATTTTACGGTTGTGCATGTTGGCCCAATGATTATATTGTGTTTTTGAATATGGCTAATCAGTTAAGTTTAACATAATGATGTCACTAATATTCATATACTCACTATCATGTTGCTACTTAAACTTAGCATTTGTCCTAATTGTCCTATATTATATTGCTATGCTTGTTTCGTACTGCAACATATTTTGCTGGCCTAACATGTATTTGTAGACATGCAGTAAGCATTGTCCTATATCATATTGCTATGCTTGTTTCATACTGCAACATATTTTGCTGGCCTAACATGTATTTGTAGACATGCAGTAAGCATGATCTCACTTGATCAAACCAGGACATAGGCAATGAAGAATTAACGATGGACCAAAGACGGCGTCATACAAAAAGATTTCTCCGAACCGCCCAGCGACCTATCCGGGGCCTCGCATCGGGGGTTCCGCTGCCCGGTCAGCGGACAGGGGTCGAGGGGGCAGCGCCCCCCGTCGGGGGTTCGGGGGCGAAGCCCCCGAAAGGTATTCAGATTTCCACATCTGTTTATCTTTGGACGACTGCTGCCAAGGAAAAAGACGTCTTCAGGACTGCTCACATATCAGAAGAAATGTGTCATCAAAGGGCTCTTGGTTTTCCTACTTGTTCTAAGTCTGTAATCTTCAATTTATTGAGTCTAGGAGAATGTGTACGTTGAGTCGCACTGAGTCATCTCAACCCCTAGCATATCTCTCCAAAGCTCTACCATACAACAGACCAATTCCTGAACCAAGCCCAAGCTCCACAAAGTCCAAAAGTCCAATGGACCAATTCTGTCTGCTGGAGACAGAGTTCGGGCCGAACTCTGCCTCCACACAGAGTTCGGGCCGAACTCTGTCCCCTGATTTCCAGCACCCTGATTTTTAGGGCCTGCTTGCTACAAGCTGTCCAACGGCCAAAAATTTGAATTATCCATACCGAATTCTGGCCGAATTCTGCTTGTCCCGAACCCTATAAATAGGCCTTGGTTTCTCTCATTTGAAACCATCCACTCTTCTCTTCTTCTTCTCTTACATAGCCTATATAGTCAAGAGCTTTACTCTTCCAATCTACTAGCCACAAAACTTCCTAAGCCCCAAGATGCTCAAGTGCGATTCAGCTAGAAGTTTTTGTGCAAGAGTTGAAAAGAAGTCGCTTGGACAATTCCAAGCAAATCGCCACTGCGATCCTCTGTAAGAAGTTGACGTGCTCTTCTGAAGAAAAGGCACGGGTTGTAAACTACTATTTCACAAATAGTGGATTGAATCCTGAGCTAGAGTTCTCAGGCCTGGACTAGTCCTCCACGAGGAAAACCAGGTTAAAACTGATGTGTCTGCGAATGCTCTTCTGATCTTTATTTACTTCCGCATTTATTTCTGATTTATTTACTATCTTGATAGTTGTTTTTGTGGAGGTGATATAGAGTTAATTTTTATTTGGTGATTATTGACACAAATTCTATTCACCCCCCTCTAGAGTTGCCTACACTTGTGTTTTCAGTGCATGCTTCGATTTAGGATGTTCATGTATAGATCTCTTTTTTTTTTCTTTTTTTTCTTACGAATCTGTGAAGAATATGCATTTTTCCTCTTTTTTCTTGCAATGCAATTTATTTTGCATTTTATTTTTTTTGTTAACTAATAAACATTTTTTCTTGCATGATTGGATTGACTTCACTGGACTGAACTATGGAGTCTATAGACTTTACTGGAATTTAAAACAGAAAGAGGTTGCTTTATTGTTGCCTCTGATTGCTCTTAATAGGTGCTGGTGTTGTAATTCTAGAACACATGCTTGTATGAACAAATGTTGTGCTGATATTGTTACTGACTTGCAGCCAGTGGCGAGGCATTCATTGCAGCCATTGGCGAGGCAAGACACAAAGTTGGTCCATATATGGTGGATGTTGATTTCTTTTGTGTCCAACAAATGTTGATTTCTTCTGTTTAAAAACTGGTTAAAGTGGAGATGTTGATTTCTTCTATTTAAAGACTAAGGTCACCGGTAGGAGTGGAGAATATGCATTCTTTGCTGCTTGATAATTCTTTGTTAGTGGAAAATAAGGTTGGTCTTGCAATTGAAGGACCTACTCAACTGCAAACTAGTTGTATGCATGGTGCTGACATTAAATTGTATGTGCATGGTTGTAAAAATGTTAATCTTGTGTAACCTTATATGACAGATTGGATGTAACCTTATATAACAGACTAGATCTGTAACTAGTGCTGTAACCTCTAATTTTTTTTTTTTTTTTTTTTTACTGGTGCTGTAACTATTGTAGCAGACTGGATCTGCAGCTGTGTAATGGAGATTAATTTTTTTTAATTTTTTTGGTAAACTTCTGTTTTTGAAATTTTTGGAACGTGCAAGTCATATCTGTGCGGGCCTGCTTGCTGGAACCTGATTATTGTATGTGCAAATGCTAATATATTTTTGTAATTGCAGGCCCACTGGCCCAATAACCTGTTAAATTCATTTAAGTGTTGGCCCGGCCCGTTAAACCGAACCGACCGAAAATCGAACCGGTTTAATTCAGTTCGGTTTTGTTCGATTTTTTATAAATCGGTTCGGTTTTCGGTTTTGATAAAACCGGTTTCGGTTAATTTGGTTTTTAATAAAACGATTCGGTTTGAACCGAACCGAACCGTTGCTCACCCCTAATAATATTCAATATTGATAAGTTGGTCATCTGCAATAGATACAATTTTTAGTTAGTTGCTTTTACATTTTATACAATATACACCCGCAATAGATAGGAATAATATCAATATGGATGAATTTTGTGACTTGACTTAATGGTAATGGTTATAGTGTGTTGATAAGGAATCTTATTGACATAGTGTAGCATGTCGATCTTCGGAACAACCAATCATTCTGTAACACTTTTTTTCCCATAGTTCTCTCTCTTTTAAAGTTTTTTAGTTGAATTGACCAGAAAAGAAAGACAGTGGGTATCGGCCAGTATTGTTGGAGTCAATATCGGTTTGGGAGATACCAAAACTGATAATATGGTTTCTCATAACTCTAAGAAAGGAATAATTAACTTAGAATTTCACAATCTTTTGCTACCTAAGTGGTTTGCTGCCACTTATTCACTTCAAACCACAAGACCAAGAGAACATAAAAAAAAAACTATAACAAATCCAAAAGTCCATATGTATTTCCAATGGCCTTTTATATATCCAAGGAGCTTTATGTTTCTCTCTCCCACTGCTTTTTGTTGTTTAATTGTCTGTTCCATTTTGCCAGCTAAAAAGTTGGCTGAGCTACAAAGTTGGTTGAGATGGCCACTTCAAAGCCCAAGAGTCCAAGACAAAGTGAAGAACAATAACAAGCTACAAGGAATAACGAAATCCCATGTATATTTACAAGGACCTTTTACATTCCCTAGGGCCTTTTGTTCTCTCCCTAGCAAAATGGCTGGTTGTCATATATACACATCGGATCACAATACCAAGCACAATATATTCCTAAGGAAAGGGCTTTCATTTTCTATACTTCCCTACTTAGTCTCTTGATACGTCTATAAACTGCTTTTAGCATTTAAAAGTTCCTTTTACCGTTCCTGAACAGTTTCTTCCCAATTTGGAGCGATCTCGTTTTGCGATTCGGAAATTTTTTTGTGGAAAGCCAATCGCTAAGGGTATAGCAACTTATGGTAACTCTATTCCAAGTTATAGACTAAGGAAGCACGTAAAATATAAAACTATGGCTACACTATGTCATTAAGGAAGAGAGGGGAGTATGGAAAAAATATGCATAAACTTTAATATTTGAAGTGTCGCTCTTAAGATTAGAAGTGTCAGCTCTTTATATCTACTATAATGGAGTCAAAAACAATTCTTTATTAACACTATAAAGAACGGAAGACATGCAAGGAACAAGTGGTTATAATTTGCTTTGAACAGAAGATACAAAGAAGAAAGTGGTTATAATATACTGACGGTGGGGTGCGGAACACAATGCCAAAGACTTTGTTCTCATCGATGTTTGACACAGACATTATTTCTGCACCGGTCTTCTTGTGCTTGTAGAGCACGGCTGTTGACTTGCATTCATCAATGATTTGTTCGGATATCTTCTCGAAACCAAGCCTTTCGGCAATACCATGGCTATCACCTACATCTGTTCAATTCAAAGGAGAATACAAGCTTAAGTCACACTAGAGGAATCTGGAGAAAGCAAATAAGTATCAATATTTTCAGAGAAGTCTACACATAAAACCTGTAGCTTACTTCTCTAAAATCTGTAGATGTCGAATGAGTGTATGCGAAGGGGGAGGTGGGAATGCAATTTGCCGGTGGTTTTGTTTTGACTGTGGATACAGTTTGTACTCGGGTAGGATTGGGCTGTATAACTACTAAAAGTGAAGCTTACAAGAAGCTTTTAGATCAAAATAACTAGTAGCACAAAACTTAATATTTGTTTACAACATTTTACGTGCCTATAAAATAAATCCTGACCTAGATTCTCACCTTTGCAACCAGACTCCGGAGTATAAAATGAATCACTTTAGATTGCAAGATACATGTGTATTGAGAGGGACGAAGACATGGTGTTGTAATGAAAGGAACTTTGAGGAACTTTACGATACTGGATTCAAACCCCCATTGGAACACCTTTGACCTTAGTTCTAAAAAATACTTGAGATGCACAATTTGGACATTAAGCCTTCTAGTCCACATGATGATTGATGTTGACAGTATGGAATTGTAATTCACATGGCCCACCATCAGTGTACAAAATGCAGATGACAAGATGAGTAAAATATTCTGAAAGAAATTTAATTTCCAAGACATTCAAGATTAGTGACTGACAAGCCGTCATGCAAGGTACACCAACTAAAGAATCTAAACGATAGGTACAAACTAAGGAAGCGCGTAAAAATTTAAAAATATAAAGCGGAATTTACGTTAACAATCCCTATGTCTTACACTTATTACATGAACTACCTCTACTTTGAAACTAATGACACGGACCACCCCTATGGTTTATATTTTCTATAAAAACATAACACTGGCCACCCCTATGTTTTATAAAATTTATAAAGAAGAGGGGTGGTCAGTGTAATTATTTTCGGAATAGAGGTAGTCTATGTAAAACTCATGAAACATGGGTGGGGTGGGGTGTGTTTCGATTGGGGGGGGGGGGGGGGGGCACTAGTGAAAATTTGCAACAAGAGCTTTCTACTAGCATTTCTTACAAAAAAAATTCCGTTTTTTAAGTTATTCTATCTTGGCTGTCCTTATTTGGTTAGAACAGGGATATCTATACGAGGGGTCTGCATAAGACCTAGGTTGCAGTAGACACGGATTTGGACAAGTAGGGATTTAGGATACGGGTTGGGATTTAGTATGGAGACTATATAAAGATGAAAACATATATATATACATTTTCTGAGATAATAACGAGAATATATTCCCCCATGTTTCATTAATGGTAATTACCAAACAAGCTCTTCTTCGTAGTACTTATAATTATGCATGTTCAGATGGCAACTAGGTTCTAGAAAGTATATGCTGCAAAGAAATGTTATTTTTCATATTTAAATTGTGTTCGACATGTCAAACCAATGCCAAATCACTTTTAATCATGTTTTCTGTCAATTTGCAGCCCAGGCAAAGGCGATTCTGATCACATGAGCTTGGTTTAATCACAAATTTGAGTTCCATTCTTCGGTTTAGAAACTTTCAGACTAAATCGGTGATAAAACTCAATTTGAGGGGGGGCCTACTGTTCTCGGCATCAACACAATTCGAGTTTGCCTCAATGTAAGTTAACCAAAAGAACAAGAAATTTATCAACAATGGGTTGGAAAGAACCAAACTTTCAGGTCGAACCAACGAAAAGAGCAAAAAATTGAAGAAAAGGCGCAACTTTTCCCAATATCAAGCACAATTCAAGTTCTCGTCCCAATATAAATAACAAGAAGAACAACATATTTATTAACGAGTAAAAGAACCAAACTTTATAACTATACCAAAGAAAAATACGTAAATTGAAGAAAAGACGCAACTTTTCTCGGTATCAAGCAGAATTTGAGTCCGTCCCGATGCAAATAACCAAAAGAAGAGAACTTTATAAACAAAAACTACAAAAGAACCAAGCTTTCTCACTAAACCTAAGAGAGAGAGAGAGTGCGAATCTGATGAAGAGGTTACCTCTACTAAAAGCCTCTCTGGGGGAGGTGGAGACGCCGACGGGGGCGAGCGAGAAGCTCCTACTCCGCTGGTGGAGAGGGGAGGCGGCGAGCGGACGCCACCGGATCGGAGCGGAGAGATCCCGGTGTCTGCGGAGAGTCGATGAGGGGGAGGGGGAGGAGGAGGAGGGAGCAGAAGTGGAGGAGAAGGGGCGGGGGCGGGGGCGGGCACGGGACCTCAGCAGGAGGAGCAGCCGCCTGGTGGGTGCTGTGGAGCGGAGTAGAGAGAGCCTCTCCATTGTTGTTGCTGTTGGTGGGAAAGGATGCTTACACCATGGGGAACAATCTAGTCAATGCTACGGGTTTTGTAGGCTCGCTCTATTATGCTTGCCAAACGAGAATTAGGTTTTAATTTGTTATATTATTAGTACTAGCATATGTGCACGTGCCTGGCACGTATTTTAACATTTTTTAATTAGTTTAGGAAGACCAAAGGGTAGTCTTCCTAATTACTAAGTTGTCCTTATTAAAATTAATGAACTATTTTTAATTAGTATAAGTATGTAAGGGTATTTTCGGAATTCAAAAGTTTCACCATCTAAGTTTTCCTATTATATAGTAGAATAGATAATATGTTTTGTATTTTTTTCCTTCGAAAATGCTTTTGTTGTGCGTGCTTGGACTACAATCCTGAGTCGCATGTCACGCCACTCCACTGGCCTCCATGTTATCTTTCAGACACTGTAACACCCAGTTTTCCAGATGAGGGTATTTTTGAAATTTTGTAATTATAATTATTATAATTATTATTTATTGATACTTATTTCATATTATGATTTTTGGTGATTTTTGATTATTTTTAAACTATTTAAAAACTGGTTTAAGTCATGACTTGTGATTTTGGTGTGCAGCTAGTGAAACCTGAGAGACTGCGTGACCTAGAGCCTAACCACGTCATTAGGATGATTTATTATCATTTTTAGCCTAGGGGTATTTTGGTCATTTTGACTTATTTGAATTATTTGGTGATTTATTGAATTGGTGAATTTTAGGTTGACTTGACTTGTTGAAACCTAGTGAACTAGCCTAGAAGCTAACCCTAGCCATGGTGATCCTAGTCTAACTTAGGTTAACCTACATTTAGTCATTAGAAACTAATTTTAGAATGAGAAGATTTGGTTTAGTGCATTTAAGTCATGGTTTATGATTTCATGAAATGGCTTATGACTTCATGACTTGATTAACCATAACTTAAGCCCATGGGCCAATTTAGGAAACCCTAACCCTAATTTTCCACTTTGTGACCAGCCACTAGGGTTCCCCCTTCCCTATAAATATTCTCCTCCATGTTCTTGCCTCTTTTATTAAATTTTTACAAGTTTGAAGAAAGAGGTAAGAGTCTTCTTCCCCAATCCATAACTTCCTCATTTCAACTCCTTTTTGGCTCAAATCTTTTGCATTGGTTTCTAATTGATCCCTACTTTATGTTCATGGAGAGAAATCTCAGGTTTGAATCAATTTGGGGATATTGGCTAGCAAGGAGATTTCCCTCTTTTGAAGCTTTTCTTGGAAATTTCACCAATAGGTAATTGAACCCTAAACTCAGTAATTTCTAGATCTAATTGCATATTTAGGAAGCCCTAGGTGTCCCCTAGCTGTAGGACTTGGTTTCGTGTCAGGGTGGATTCATTTCGTGTCCGTATCGGACACGTATCAGTTGTACTGTTGAGTGTTTGATTAAATGCCACATAGGGTTAAAATTTGATATTTTTGAAAAGTATTTGAATGGATTTGTTGTATTATAAATATGTTTTGATTTCGTGATTTACTGAGCACGAATCCGTGTCTTCGTCGTGTCCAAATCCGTGTTGGACACGCGGGGACTGAACCGTACACAGTGCCCTGCTGCTCGGGCACTGTAGCGGACACGACACTGCACGTTTTGACACAAATTTTTGGGCACACCTAGGACACATGACTGACATGACACAGGCAAAATTTTAGGCCATATGGTTGAGCGGTTTGGAAGAAATCCCGACCGCACCGTCTCGACCACACGCACACACGCGCGCACAGGTGCCACTGATACGCACTTCGTACGGGGACACGAGGACACTTGGACTCGTGTCAGGCTACCCTAACTCTAGCCCTAGACCTAGGCTACCTATTCGACACCACCACTTGGTGTCTTGGTGGACACACGTGTCCCTAATGGGTTCGACACGCGTGCACGAGACAGTGCACTGCACTGTCTCTGGCACCAAATTCGACCAGGTTCGTGGCACTTTGGACACGATGTTTTGACACTTTGTGGACACACACATCACCCCCATGTCGACACGAAATACCTCCACCTGACATGAGGGTCTGGGTTGGTTTTGAAATAGTTTTTGGGTTCATATCAGTAAGTGACTGATACACAGTGTTAATTAGTTTTTCCTAAAACTTAAATCCATTTCAATCCTATTCTTAAACTAATGTTTTCAATTGTCAATGATCCCACAAGTTTGATTATTCCTGACTAGTTCAATGTTTCTTTTAGATTAGGCTTTTGATATGGAAATGGGATTTTGGACAATGTATTGGCTTTCGAATGGCTATATTGAACTGTTTTCTTTTTGATACAACCTGAGAGTCACACTGTTTTTCCTGTTATTTCCCTCGCTGCACACAGGTTCCTCTTAGTACTGTTGACACTTATTGCTTGCCTGTACACAAGTTTACTGCTACACACTTTTCCTCACTGTTTCCCTGTCACACATATATTTTCCTGTGAATTAATTAACACACACACAAATATCCCTACACATAATCACTTTTCCCTGCACACACAAGTTCCTCTCTTGACACACAACTGATAATGGATTTCAAAATGAAGTTTGGAATTGGTAATGGGATTGGTTAGTAAACTGCCATAGGTTTCAATTCCTGGGGAACCCATTACTTAGCACACTGTCACATGATTACCCTATCTAAACTTACACCTAAAACTGAAAGATGTTTCCCTCACACACACACACACACTGTCCTGAGAATTCACACACACACACACTATTATGGATACACTGTAAATTGATATAGGTTTGAAAGTGAAATGTCAGGTATTGGTTTTGTTTGGGTGACTGATACTTTAATCCTGAACTTCCCATTTTCCTTTTAGAAAACTGATTTTTATTTGATGTTTGATTTGCCATCATTTGATTCTTACCTGTGTATTACTTGAGGGTTGGTTTGGGATTTGCATTAATAATTAGTTTTCAGTTTGCTTGGCTTTTGGAGTTGCAATAACTGTTAAACTGATATACACAATTGGCACATTCACCTTGACACTTTTTCCTCTCACAAATCACTGTCACTCATATTCCTGCTCACATCACCCACACACATTACTTGTTTCTCCCTTCACTATGCACACAACATTTCCTTCACTGTTGCTAACCTGAGAGCAATGTCCTTCACCTTGTTGTCAACACACACACACATCACTGATTGAGATTTTGATAGGATTAGGACTTTGGGATTTCAACTGTGATGGTAATTAGGCTGGTCTATAGGACTATTTTTATGTTTTGTGTTTAATTCTCTATAGTTAGATGTTAGTAGATATTAGTTAAATTATGTTGATGTTGTGTTGAATATGGAGAATGGTGAGAGTGTGAGAGATGGAAGGAAGGGAGGGGGAAAAACTGTTGATACAGGCAGCAGTGGCATTGCAGCAGAGCATGTAGGCAGCAGCCTGCCTTGGCAGGATTACATTGCCTGCAATGACATTAGGCAGGAGCAGTAGCAGCAACTTGGTAGGAGAGTTAGTTCAAACCTTACACCCTCATTTCATAGCCTTGCACAGTAGCCAGTAGCAGCAGTAGCTTGGTAGGAGTGTCTAGGATATGTGGGTTCATTTTCTGAGATGTGTGAGGTTTGCTAGTTGTATAGATAGATAATACTTAGTATATACATATGTGGGATTTATATCTTGTGAGTGTATTAATATGAATGTGGGTTATCCATATACATTATAGGTATGGTTTAGTTTAGAGGAAGGGGAAAAGGACTTAGGAAATTTACTTGGCAGCAACTAGAGCAGTAGTAGCAGCAGGATATGGAGTTGGTAGTGTAGGATAGAGGGATATGTGAGTGTAAGAGTGAATGTGAGGATAGAGCAATGTCAGATTGTTAGTGAGTTTAGAAGGGTGTTAGAGTATTATTGTTAGCATGTTAGAATTTGTTAGTATAGGATATTGTCCATATAGGATATATCTATATATTGTGTGTAGGATATATTTATATATATATATTATATTAGAGTATGGTTTACCTGATAACTAGTATAGGGTAATATTAGGCATATGAATATCTAGATTAGGGTATTTCAGGTAGTTATGACTTGATATAGGTTAGCTTGACCTAGAATTGACTTGGGTTGACCCAGAGTTGACCAAGTTTGACTTGGACCTAGTTTGACTTAGTTTGACCTAGAAATCATATAGTTTGCATTGTAGCCTTTATTTTTTCTTATATTGAACATGTCATAACCCATATTACTCTGTTTAGGACATTGTGACTCTGGTGCAGGCATCTGATATTACACTACTCTTTTCAGAGTATCAGGCGAGTACATTCTCTGATAGTTCTCTCATTTATTTGTCAATTACTGTACTTCAGTTCTAGTTAGCTGTATGTGATTCTCTGTTACAAATACGTATTTTTATTTTTGAATCCATGTATGCGACACACATACTTACTTGTCTTACCTCTATTATTCGAATCACCATACGAATCACTATTCGAATCACCCTATTCGTATCTTCATATGTTGGTTGGACTTTTATTCGATTGATGTGTCGGATTTTGGATTCATTTGTATTAGATGGGCGGGGAAATACTTGATTAGACATGTGAACATTCCCACTATTCGAACCACCCCCTGTGAATATATTCGAACGATAGCCATTCCACACCCGGCCAGGTGTGTGATGTGCCGGATTTATCCTTAGCCGTTTATATGTCTAACTAAGTATTTTAAAACACACTTGGAGAATTTATTCGAATCATTATTAGAACATCATGTGAATCACTATTCGTATCACCTTATTCGATTCACCTTATTAGAATAATGATTAGAATTACATTCAACTCATCTTATATTAGACTCACATTGGGATTACACTCGACTTATATTGTACCATCTGAACTCATTATGTTACTCTAGTTCAGCTAGATCTTATTTTTACAGTCTTCTTTGCTATGATTCTTCTCTTGTTTAGTTATTTTCTTTCCTTGCACTTTATCTGTCTTTCTTACCATCACCTGAATATAAACTGCCATATTCATCAATACAACTGTCTATAACTGCTGTATAGTTCTCTGTCATTTACTTGGGCTTTCTAGATGAGATGTGCTCGTTCCTGTCCTGACTAGACCTGTTGAAAATATTACAGATGCTTGCCCTGAGGACATTTGCCCCACTTGCCTTGGAGCAGGAGACGGCTTAGCTACCTTTGGCCCCGATACTCAGGAGTGATCGGGAGACTAGCTAGTAGGCTTGGTTTAGTTTTCATGTTTTAGAACTTGAATTGTAATAACTTGATATTCGAGTTTGTATTTGAGTTTGTTTGAGATATTATTATTTAGTAGTTTATAAATGTTGCTATTTAGTTTTTAGTTATAACTTTTGTGTTATCTTATCGTGCTTAGACTGTGATTGAGATTTCATTATATCTATACTTGTCCTCCGTTCGGAGTTGAGATATTGACAAGTACATTATATAATTGCGTGAGTTGTTGATTAGATAGTAACCTAGGACAGCGTTCTACCGCCGACACTGCGGCGTAGGCTGGATGTACCCACTTCTCGTGCCCTTACTCTAGGGTGCGGGTCGTGACAGACACATCCGTCCTCCTCTCCAATTAGGACCGGTCCTGAGTTAATGGGAGCCCTAGACAAACTTTTAGAATGAGATCCATATATAATATAAAAAATAAACTAAAAGTAAATTTTAAAAAATGTTATAGCCAACACTTGAACTTAGGACCTCTAGTGTGCAAATTTAACATACTAACACTACACCACAATTATTTTATGATAAAGGAGGATTATGTTATATATTAGTTCTATTTTCGATACAAGATTACTAATATATATATATATATATATATATATATATATATATATATATATATAATATATATATATATATATATATATATATATATATATATATATATATATATATATATATATATATATATATATATATATATATTTGAATTAATTTTTTTGGGCCCCCAAATTTCACGGGGCCCTGGGCGGTCGCCCTGGGCCAAGGCCGGCCCTGTCTCCAATTAAAAGGCGACACTTGACCTGTAGTGCCCCGCTTTCGATAGGCGACGGACTTCGTAATATGCTTGCGCCAAGTCAGATCGGTCGGAAACTTAGATGGCCATCTGACTCAATCGCTGAGCTTGGTAAATGATAACACCTTGCGGTATAACGGCTTCTGCTGGAATAAGTCCTAGATGCAGCAGGCTGCGTCTCGGCGAGTTACCTCTATATAAGAGTCCCTTCGACGGTATCGGAATGATGTATAGTTTTCTTGGAGTTTTCGCCGCTTGGTTTTGATTAATGTGTTTTCGTGTCTTTTTCTGAATGTATTCTACGAATTTCAAAATGAATGATTAAAGAAGGAATTCTGACTAAGTGTTGGTGTCATTGCAGGAGCTCGCGTAAATGAAGCTTGAACATTGCGAAGCACTCCGACTCTCGGCACGATCAAATACTTGGTGGGTGGTTCGGCCCCTTCTTTTCTACTCCTTCCCGCAAATAAAATTTTGTTGCCTTGAACATATTCAAATCGACGATGCCAAGTTAAATGCATGACAATCCACTAAGATCAAGAACTCGAAAAAATGTATCAATTTAGAGTTATTTACTCTGAAAATATAAGTTTCACATCGAAAGGAGAAAGTTTAATGTTCTAGAAAAGAAATAAACTATTCCATGATCTGCAAAATAAAATAATGAAACGTTGGTTGCGGCATATGATGCCTCGGGAAATTTGGTGCCTACGGGATGCTAAATCAGAAGTACGGCTTTGGAGAAAATGAATCGTTGCATGAGTTGGAAGAAATGATGATACTGCTTAATAATGTCCGTGCTATACAAATATGTTTGCATATATTAAACTGTTCACGCATTGGCATGGTCATGGACAACTTGTGCACAAGTTTGATTTTTCTCGAAACGGTATCTGGGACATCGGTATCGAATTGACGTAGGAGGAATGAATAATCGTGCTACGGCACTGATGCATTGCGGGACCGTCAGTCTGGCTCACAATCTAGACTGAACGGACCGAAATACCGTTGAGATAGTCCCAAGTAGTGTGTAACACCGGTGACCGCACATATAAGATAGTAGCATGCTCCCCTATTGTCTTATACAGGTAGTAAATATTATCTCTGTTCTATGC
This sequence comes from Iris pallida, assembly GCA_029216955.1. Lineage (NCBI taxonomy): Eukaryota > Viridiplantae > Streptophyta > Magnoliopsida > Asparagales > Iridaceae > Iris > Iris pallida. The sequence goes on from JANAVB010009994.1 coordinate 7,906,628, forward strand.
AGGGATGAGCACGACCGTGGTAAGAATAGAGATAAATTGTTATGTTTCACTGTATGTTTTTACTGTTTCAAATGGAAGGCTATCAATATAAACTGAATTCATTTAATTCTAAATAGAAAGAAAACTCCAATGCATGCCTACCTTAACAATCATAGTCGGTTTAGACAAGTGGGTTCGTCCCGCTCACTAGTGCATTTCCAATGTACTAATCTCTAATCCCCACAGGTGACGAAGACTCTGGGTGTACGTCGCTAAGCCAAAGCTGAAGTTCGGAGAGGCATTTTGAAGCTCTTCCTATTCTGAAGTATTTTGAAGCCAATTCATTGAAGGCTTTCAATGTATAAAAGGGTGAATGTATAGAACGACATGTGTTAGTTCAGGCAGCTTGTCGAGTATATTTCTTTTGTTGCAATCAATGTAGCCGCAACGACATATCCAATGTAATATGACTTGCACTTCGTTGCAAGTTATCAATGAAAATCATATTTCTATTTTTCTATACTGCGTGTTCAATTACTCTGAGATTTGTGAAGTTTTAACTTGATGTTTAAAATAAGAATGATCAAATGTAAAAATGTCCTTGCCTCGTACGAGTACAATTCCAGACTCGTACGACATCACGTCTTAGCGAGTACGATCAATTTGGCATAATAGAAACGGGGACGAACGGTTTGTCGAATCGGGACGTGACATGACCCGCGGGCCAGGACTGCGGTCCAAGCCCACAGGCAACGTAACACTTCTCTTTTTACTTACTTCTTAAACATACTAGTCCACGTGCACCTCGAACCAATTTTTCATAGTATTATTAAAAAAGTTAAATTATGTTAAAATATTTTAAATATAATTTGAATATATTTTAATTTAGATCTGTTCTAAAAAAAATTTATAGAATTTTTGGATATACGTTTAGTTAGATAATATCATGTACTTAGTTTAAATATAATTTGTATATTGAATAGTAGACATATTTCTATGTAAATTAAAAAAGATGAGGAGAGCGGCGCTAGGGTTCCCACCAGGGAGAATCCAACCGGAGGCTAGAAGATCACCGGAGATAGCCTTGTTCGACACCGAAGACCCGAATATACGGGATGAGGGAGGGGGATTATCACTCCCCAATCCTGGAATACGTATTTTAATACGTAAACCGATAAATTATATTTACCTTGAATTTATACGATATTTATTATGCAGTATTTCTTCATGCATTTCCTAAAAATATTCGACAAAATATTATTTTCTAATTTATTTTCTGCATTTGGGCCTACAGTTTTGGCTCATTTGGGTAACCTATTCTTGGTTCACCAATGGTTCATCATGAACCCTTTGGTTCATCATGAACCCATGGGTCCAAGCTCTTTATATATAACTCATCTCATTTACTTCCTCTCATTTACTTCCTCTCATTTATTTCCTCCACCAACCAAGGCAAGTACCAACTTGCTCAAGAGATGGATCCATAATTTTGTCAATGATTTCTTACAAAAACTATTTGCCAAAACATGTTCTTCTCCTCAATCTATACTAGTTTAGAACTTGGAAATTTTCATTTTGAAGCTTTGATTTTTGTAGATCTAAGTTTTAATCATTTTCGGATTTCCTTGGTCTTGATCTATTTTCGTTGGGGTTTTGTGGGTTTTGATGCTTCCATGTGGAAGAGAATTCCATTTCACCCAAGATGGAACTTTGGAAATCCGGATTTGGAGTTCGGATGGCCAAGTTGTGATGCTTTGAAGCCTTGGGTTCATCCATGGTGTTCTTGCTGTTTGGAGAAGACAGTGAGCAGTGTGCAGAGCTGTTTAGCTTACGCACACTGAGCTGCGTGCGCTCTTTAGCGTACGTACGCAGACTTGGGTACGCTTCCTCTTGGAAGCGTGTCTCTCTGTAGCGTGCGTGACTTTTCACCTACGCTGCTCTCCCAGCGTGCGTGACTTTTCACCTACGCTGCTCTCTCAGCGTGCGTGACTTTTCACCTATGCTGCTCTCCCAGCGTGCGTGACTTTTCACCTACGCTGCTCTCCCAGCGTGCGTGACTTTTCACCTACGCTGCTCTCTCAGCGTGCGTGACTTTTCATCTACGCTGTCTTGAGTGAGCCTGCGTGACTTTTCATCTACGCTGCCTTGAGTGAGCCTGCGTGACTTTTCACGTACGCAGCTCCCCTTGAGCGTGCGTGCTTTTGTGCGTGCGCTTTTGATATCTTATCAGATAATATATGCCCATTTTATATCCTTACGCCTTTTGTCCCGAGCATGATATGAGCACTAATGTGACCCCGGAGAACAAAGTGTTCCTACCCGATACATGTACCTGAATGTCCCAGTTCTTGTTTATGCTCGACAAATGACTCGTAACTCCATGTGGCGTATTTGCAATGATGCATTACACTAAGGAGGGTAGAACATGTTGACATACTGATTGACATGGATCCTCTTTGGGGTACTCGTACTAAGAGTACGACTGGTCTCCACGGATACTGTGTCATCTGCAACGAGTGGATGACTGTATCCGATTAATTCCTGCTATATATTATATGTTTCAGCAAGGTGGCCTTACGAGGGACCTGTGCTCAATCATACCTGTCTACGCGAACCCCTGGGTTGGCTAGCCTTGCTGGAAAGATACGATCTGAGGATTTCTAAATAACATGATGCGAGGATAACCTCGTCCCACTAGAAACTCGTAGACTTGATTGGCCGCGAAAATGACTTGCGTGTATCTTATTACCTTCCGTGAATAACTGAGGGAAGCGGACTGTCATGGTACGTGATCCAACCCATGTTCTTGTTTGATTGTTGGGTTGGTTATCGTACTATGACAGGCTGTGGACCGAAGTTATGAACGGAAGACTTATTCTGGTTGTGAAGTGCTACTTCTGTGAATGACTGAGGAACATGGTCTATCATGGTACATGATCCAACCCATGTTCTTGTTTGATTGTTGGGTTGGTTATTGTGCTGCGATAGACTATCGACCGAAGTCACGATCAGGAGATTTTATTGTTTATACCTTTTTAACTTATGTGAAAGTTATGGAGTACGACACGTCCCGACTCCATGCGGCACCTTTTGTCCTTGTTTGGTTGTAAGGGTGCCATATGGGTTCGAAGATGTTGCGCTACCCTATAATAGTTGCATAAGTATTACTATTATCAATCATTCTATTATCTTGGTTTTTTAATCTTAACTCTTGTGCCCCTTTGGCGGTACTTGCTATTCGGGGCTGACCCCGCTGGTTTTGTTTGGCCAGATCTCGTAGCAGAGCCAGAGGACACGATCTTCCTCCCTGACATCCATGGTGCATACTAGGAGCATGGCGGTTCGGGGACTCGAGTGGGTTTCTTCTCCACCACTCCTGCATATATTTTGTGCGGCGTTTAGCCACCGGCACCTGTTAGCCGGATTACTTGATATTTTGTGTCAGTACAGAATTGTAAATAAACAGACTGCAGCTGTGTATAATTTTGTACTCCTGACTCTCTGAGATAGCTAAATTATAAAGCTAGTCTCTCATGATGAAGCGTCAGGGACGCCTTACTGCTTTATCTTTAATGTTCATTTAATTGCTGATGTGACTTGATTGATTGAGACATAGAACTCTGTGGAACCATAGGAGACTTGATTGTAGCATGTACCCCCTAGTCTCTCGACAGCCACGATCGCCGTATGACGTTACGTACCTCATATGGAGTAGCTGGCCTAGTCCGTCTCCGTATTTCGGTTCTGGGGCGTGACAAGGTTTTAGTGGTGGCCCATGCAGGTCTGATTTTCAGACTTGTGGGGTATTGCGAATTATTAGGAGTCTCAATCAAAACTTGTTCCCCTTGAAATTCTGTTTCGAATTCTCTGTCCTTGCCTTGATCTCTAACCTGACTTGCATCCTCGAAATCTTCCTCATTCGGACTTGATAATCTTATATCTTTCTCTATAGGGTGCTTCATTCTCAGTAGCGGGTGAGGCCCTTGAGGAAGAGCAGCGAGAGCATGGCTCGACTGGGCGCCAGCAGGGGAGAGAACCTTTCCCAGGGCAGACACGAGCAGAAATAGAACCAGAGGCAGTGCAGCCGCAGGTTATTGAAACTCCTGCAGCACCAGCAGCGACGGCAGTACCAGACGCCGTAGCACTCCTGGAGATCATCCGAAGGTTTCTTGTCACTAACCAACAACAACAGACTCAGCAACAGGAGCAGAACGTGTTGCTGAACCAAGGGATTCAGTTAGCTCTTGAGAGGAGTGTCGGGGCTGACTCGGGAGCATCAGGAAGATTTCGTCGCTTGAACCCGAGGTATTTTGATGGCACGGAGGATGCCATCACTGCGGATGCCTGGATTCAAGACATCGAAGCCATTCTTGTGGCAGCCAAGGTTCCAGATGATGAGAAGGTTGATCAGGTCAAATTGGTGCCTCAGGATCTTGCCTGCGACTGGTGGGCATCAGAAGAAGTTGGTACAAGACGCCCTGTTCGTTGGACCACCTTCAGTGAAAGATTCAAGGCCAAATATTTTGGCGTAGTAGCTCGATATGAGCTCCAGCAGAAGTTTATCAATCTCAAGCAAGCAGGCAAGACTGTAGATGGGTATGCAGCAGAGTTCTGCAGATTGTGCCGTTTTGCACCAGCAATGGTGGCAACGGAGCCAGAGAAAGCTATGAGGTTCCAGCAGGGACTTCATTTGGAACTATTACAGCTTGTGGAAGGACACGACTACCAGACGTTTGACGCTGTTTTGACGGCCGCTCGGAGGCACGAGCTTACCCAGCAGAGGTTGGCATCGAGGACAGGAGGTCAGAAGAGATCTCATTCCCAGGTTGGAGGAGGAGCAATGCAGCGAACATCGGTACCAGCACCCGGTGTACGTATTCATGATGCAGGAGCGTCGCGGAGGACGGCCGTGTCAACTAATACAGCGCCAGTTCGGCATCAGCAGCCGAGGAACCAACAACAGCGTCGGGGAGCACCCCAGGGCTGTACATTCTGTAGGAAGGCATGACACACGAGGGAGGTGTGCCGGTCAGCGAATGGCTTATGCTTGATGTGTGGTAGTTCAGACCACCGTATCTCCACTTGTCCTGTGATGCAGAGGCCAGGAGGGCCAGTTCAGCAGTTTCCAGCATTGCCAGCTCCGGTGGCAACTCCGAGTGGAGGGCCAGTATTAGCAGTAAGGCCCCTAGCCCAGTGTCTACCAACGCAGGCTCAGATGTTCCGCCAGGCACAAGAAGCCGAAGGCCCTCAGGGGCAGCAACAGCATGGTCGAGGAAGGCCGCAACAAGGAGCTCAGCAGGGCCAGGGACAGGCTCTCACATTAACCTTGGGAGAGGCTCTAGCATCTAGTGACGTGGTGGCAGGTAAAATTCTCGTCACCTCATTTCCCGCTGTAGCATTATTTGATTCAGGCGCTACTCATTCATTCATCTCTGCACAATATGCTACACGGATCGGATTAGAGTTTGAGGCATTGCCGGAGAGGATGGATATACTCACCGGTAATAGGCTCGTAGAAGTTAGCAGAGTGCGATTTTCATGTCCGGTGGAGGTGTGTGGGCATTTACTGCCCGCATCATTGATTGAATTCCCTATGGGGAATTTTGATGTTGTTCTTGGCATGGACTGGTTGAGAGACAGTCATGCGACAATTGATTGTAGAGGAGGTAGGGTTATATTCAGCGTTCCTGGGATGGAGCAGTTCATCTTTACTCGAACCTTGAAGAATCAGGCCGGAGGCGTCATCTCAGCAGCAGTGTCAGAGCCAGGACAGATTCCGAGAGTGGTCGAAGATTTTCTCGACGTCTTTCCTGACGAGCTCCCAGGAATACCCCCAGTCAGAGAGGTAGAATTTAGCATTGAGTTAAACCCTGGAACGAGGCCTATTGCAGACAGAGTTTACAGAATGTCGCCGTCAGAACAGGATAAGTTGTATCAACATGAAGAAGAGTTGAAGTCTAAGGGATTCATCCGAGACAGTAAATCGCCCTGGGCCGCGCCAGTGATTCTAGTTCCCAAGAAGGATGGGTCGACGAGGATGTGCATCGACTACCGCAAGCTGAATGCAGTAACAGTGAAGAATAAGTACCCACTACCAAGGATTGATGACCTGTTTGACCAGTTGAGCAAGGCCAGCGTCTTTTTCAAGATCGATCTTCGGTCAGGATACTATCAAGTAAGAGTCCGGGAGCAAGACATACCGAAGACAGCATTCAGATCTAGATATGGGCATTATGAGTTTTTAGTAATGCCCTTTGGACTAACCAACGCCCCCGCAGTATTCATGGATTTAATGAACCGCATCTTTCTACCGTATGTGGATAAATTTGTGGTGGTGTTCATAGATGACATTCTTGTCTATTCCAGCAGTGAAGAGGAGCATGAGAAACATCTTAGGACTGTCTTACAGACATTGAGGGAGCATCAACTTTATGCGAAGCTCGACAAGTGTGAATTCTGGTTAGATCATATTTCGTTCCTGGGGCATGTAATTTCTGGGGCAGGAGTGTCAGTGGATCCGAAGAAGATTGAGGCCGTAGAGCATTGGCCAGTCCCGAGAACGGTTGCAGAAGTACGAAGTTTCTTAGGATTAGCTGGTTACTACAGAAGGTTCGTGGCGGACTTTGCCAAGATCTCTGCGCCCTTAACGCGTTTGACGCACAAGGACGTAGAGTTTGTTTGGTCAGCTAGCTGTCAGGCATCATTTGAAGAATTGAAGAAGAGATTGATCTCAGCCCCGATCTTGACGCTTCCAGTAGGAGCGGGAGGCTTTACAGTATATTGTGACGCATCTGGGAAGGGTCTTGGATGTGTATTGATGCAGCACGGAAAGGTGATAGCATATGCGTCTCGACAGCTTCGAGACCATGAGAAGAATTACCCGACTCACGATTTGGAGTTAGCAGCTGTGGTGTTTTCACTCAAGTTGTGGAGGCATTATTTATACGGAGATCGGGTAGAGATCTATACTGATCATAAGAGTTTGAAATACGTATTCACGCAGCGAGATTTGAACATGAGGCAAAGAAGATGGTTAGAACTACTGAAGGATTTTGACTTAGATCTTCAGTATCATCTAGGCAAGGCGAATATAGTTGCAGATGCACTGAGTAGGAGAGACAGTGCCTTTATCTTGACCTCGCAGAAGCATATTTTGGAAGACCTTCAGAGTATGGGAATCGAAGTAGTTTTGCCAAGGGATATAGGAAGAATGACCAGTATGCAGATTCAGTCAACCTTAGTAGAGAGGATAAGGGCAGCACAAGCAGGAGATCCACAGATTCAGAAGTTGCGGTCGGAGTGTGAATCAGGCCGTAGAAAGGAGTTAGTGATTCATGAAGATGGTACGCTCAGGTTTGAAAACAGACTCTGTGTACCAAGTGGAGACCTTCGGCAAGAAGTTATGTCCGAAGCTCATAGTTCTATTTACTCCATTCATCCAGGAGGAACGAAGATGTATCGAGATATCAGGCAGTACTTTTGGTGGAATGGTATGAAAAGAGAGATAGCGAGATTTGTATCCAAGTGTCTGGTATGTCAGCAGGTGAAAGCCGAGCAGCAGAGACCAGCATGGTTGCTACAGCCGCTTTCTATCCCAGAATAGAAATGGGAGCACATCACGATAGATTTTGTGACCGGTTTACCTAGATCCCGACTGGTAAGAATGCAGTCTGGGTAATAGTAGATCGACTCACGAAGGTCACTCATTTCTTTCCCTTCCGAGTTGGACAGACTACTGAGCAGCTAGCAAAAATGTACATGAAGCAGATAGTAAGGCAGCACGGTGTTCCAGTTAGTATAGTATCAGATCGGGATACGCGGTTTACTTTCCATTTTTGGCGAAGCTTACACCAAAGTTTGGGAACCAAGTTAAGATTCAGTACTGCTTATCATCCACAAACCGACGGGCAATCAGAAAGAACCATTCAGACATTAGAAGATATGCTACGGGCGTGTACCTTAGATTTTGGCGAATCTTGGGAGGATCACCTTCATCTAGTGGAGTTCTCCTATAACAACAGCTATCAGGCTAGCATTCAGATGGCCCCGTTCGAAGCATTGTATGGAAGGAAGTGCAGGTCCCCTTTGGCATGGGACGACGTCGGAGAACGGAAGTTGTTGGGGCCAGAGAAGATCACGCAGACTGTGGAGATAGTTAAGTTGGTCAGAGAGCGCCTTCGAGTTGCATAGGACCGACATCGTCATTGGGCAGATCAGCATCGTAGGCCTCTAGAGTTTAGAGTTGGCGACCAAGTGTTTCTGCGGATTTCGCTTACTCGGGGTATCATCAGATTTGGAACCCGAGGAAAGCTTAGTCCAAGATACGTTGGTCCTTTTAAGATTCTCGCTCGGGTAGGTGATGTGGCTTATCGACTTGCCCTTCCGCCTTCGTTAACTGGCATACATGATGTGTTTCATGTGTCCCAATTACGTGGGTATGTCCCGGATCCGAGTCATGTCCTCGATCATTCTGAGTTAGTCGTTGGTACCGACCTAACTTACGAGGAACAACCCGTATCTATTTTAGACCGGCGAGAGAAGGTACTCAAGAATCGGACGATAAGCCTTGTCCGTGTTTCTTGGAACCATCACTCTTCGGAAGAGTCAACCTGGGAGTGCGAGGACGAGATCAGATCTCGGTATCCGCATTTGTTTGACTAATAAGGTATATTTTTGTACCTTATTGACACGATTCCATGCTTATCTGCACCTGCTTGTTTTGCACTTTGTGATGTATGATAATAACTGCTATGATAGTTAACTTGTATATGATTGTGCCTTGCTTGCCCTGATTTTACTATCCTGTCTTGGCTGAAATTCCGAGGACGGAATTTTTCTAAGAATGGTAGAGATGTCACTCCCTAATCCTGGAATACGTATTTTAATACGTAAACCGATAAATTATATTTACCTTGAATTTATACGATATTTATTATGCAGTATTTCTTCATGCATTTCCTAAAAATATTCGACAAAATATTATTTTCTAATTTATTTTCTGCATTTGGGCCTACAGTTTTGGCTCATTTGGGTAACCTATTCTTGGTTCACCAATGGTTCATCATGAACCCTTTGGTTCATCATGAACCCATGGGTCCAAGCTCTTTATATATAACTCATCTCATTTACTTTCTCTCATTTACTTCCTCTCATTTATTTCCTCCACCAACCAAGGCAAGTACCAACTTGCTCAAGAGATGGATCCATAATTTTGTCAATGATTTCTTACAAAAACTATTTGCCAAAACATGTTCTTCTCCTCAATCTATACTAGTTTAGAACTTGGAAATTTCCATTTTGAAGCTTTGATTTTTGTAGATCTAAGTTTTAATCATTTTTGGATTTCCTTGGTCTTGATCTATTTTCGTTGGGATTTTATGGGTTTTGATGCTTCCATGTGGAAGAGAATTCCATTTCACCCAGAATGGAACTTTGGAAATCCGGATTTGAAGTTCGGATGGCCAAGTTGTGATGCTTTGAAGCCTTGGGTTCATCCATGGTGTTCTTGCTGTTTGGAGAAGACAGTGAGCAGTGTGCAGAGCTGTTTAGCTTACGCACATTGAGCTGCGCGCGCTCTTTAGCGTGCGTACGCAGACTTGGGTACGCTTCCTGTTGGAAGCGTGTCTCTCTGTAGCGTGCGTGACTTTTCACCGTGACTTTTCACCTACGCTGCTCTCTCAGCGTGCGTGACTTTTCACCTACGCTGCTCTCCCAGCGTGCGTGACTTTTCACCTACGCTGCTCTCTGTAGCGTGCGTGACTTTTCACCTACGCTGCTCTCTCAGCGTGCGTGACTTTTCACCTACGCTGCTCTCCCAGCGTGCGTGACTTTTCACCTACGCTGCTCTCCCAGCGTGCGTGACTTTTCACCTACGCTGCTCTCTCAGCGTGCGTGACTTTTCATCTATGCTGCCTTGAGTAAGCCTGCGTGACTTTTCATCTACGCTGCCTTGAGTGAGACTGCGTGACTTTTCACGTACGCAGCTCCCCTTGAGCGTGCGTGCTTTTGTGCGTGCGCTTTTGATATCTTATCAGATAATATATGCCCATTTTATATCCTTACGCCTTTTGTTCCGAGCATGATATGAGCACTAATGTGACTCCGGAGAACAAAGTGTTCCTACCCGATACATGTACCTGAATGTCCCAGTTCTTGTTCATGCTCGACAAATAACTCGTAACTCCACGTGGCATATTTGCAATGATACATTACACTAAGGAGGGTAGAACATGTTGACATACTGATTGACATGGATCCTCTTTGGGGTACTCGTACTAAGAGTACGACTTTAGGAGGACAATCATGCAGGCCACAGCATGTGAATCCAAGATTTCACCTAGGGTTAAATTAGGCAACTAAACATACTAGATGCATGGGGAGGGCAAAATCCCGAGATCGTGTTACACCAGCCGCCTTGAGATATTGTCTCGACGCGCCGGCTGGTCTCCACGGATACTGTGTCATCTGCAACGAGTGGATGACTGTATCCGATTAATTCCTGCTATATATTATATATTTCAGCAAGGTGGCCTTACGAGGGACCTGTGCTCAATCATACCTGTCTACGCAAACCTCTGGATTGGCTAGCCTTGCTGGAAAGATACGATCTGAGGATTTCTAAATAACATGATGCGAGGATAACCTCGTCCCACTAGAAACTCGTAGACTTGATTGGCCGCGAAAACGACTTGCGTGTATCTTATTACCTTCCGTGAATAACTGAGGGAAGCGGACTGTCATGGTACGTGATTCAACCCATGTTCTTGTTTGATTGTTGGGTTGGTTATCGTACTATGACAGGCTGTGGACCAAAGTTATGAACGGAAGACTTATTCTGGTTGTGAAGTGCTACTTCTGTGAATGACTGAGGAACATGGTCTATCATGGTACATGATCCAACCCATGTTCTTGTTTGATTGTTGGGTTGGTTATTGTGCTGCGATAGACTATCGAACGAAGTCACGATCAGGAGATTTTATTGTTTATACCTTTTTAACTTATGTGAAAGTTATGGAGTACGACACGTCCCGACTCCATGCGGCACCTTTTGTCCTTGTTTGGTTGTAAGGGTGCCATATGGGTTCGAGGATGTTGCGCTACCCTATAATAGTTGCATAAGTATTACTATTATCAATCATTCTATTATCTGGGTTTTTAATCTTAACTCTTGTGCCCCTTTGGCGGTACTTGCTATTCGGGGCTGACCCCGCTGGTTTTGTTTGGCCAGATCTCGTAGCAGAGCCAGAGGACACGATCTTCCTCCCTGACATCCATGGTGCATACTAGGAGCATGGCGGTTCGGGGACTCGAGTGGGTTTCTTCTCCACCACTCCTGCATATATTTTGTGCGGCGTTTAGCCACCGGCACCTGTTAGCCGGATTACTTAATATTTTGTGTCAGTACAGAATTGTAAATAAACAGACTGCAGCTGTGTATAATTTTGTACTCCTGACTCTCTGAGATAGCTAAATTATAAAGCTAGTCTCTCATGATGAAGCGTCAGGGACGCCTTACTGCTTTATCTTTAATGTTCATTTAATTGCTGATGTGACTTGATTGATTGAGACATAGAACTCTGTGGGACCATAGGAGACTTGATTGTAGCATGTACCCCCTAGTCTCTCGACAGCCACGATCGCCGTATGACGTTACGTACCTCATATGGAGTAGCTGGCCTAGTCCGTCTCCGTATTTCGGTTCTGGGGTGTGACAGGGATGGACCACTGTGGATAGGCGCAGACGGTCAGGAACCAACGCAAGGCGGGAACGAGCGGCTGGAGGGTCTTTTCCTCAGCCTGTTCAGGAGGTTGCAGCAAGGAATAGTTCGGGAAGACAGCAAGAGACGGGTGCCTATGGCCCTGGCCATCCTCCGACGGCGGGGTGGGGAAGGCGCGGACGTGAAGGAGTGCAAGGAGGAACGAATAAAGAGGGAGACGGTAACCTAATAAATAAAAGCAGAGGAGTCGAAAGCCTCCAGAGAAGACAAACTCCACAACGACTTGCTCCCTCTCCGATCACTTGGGCGGAACTATGCAAACCGACAGCAGTCCAGGAGGAAGTGGAATTACAGTATATCGAGCCAAAGATGATAGATGGAAGGAAGGTAGTGGAGATAACCAGCGATGATATAGAAGAAACCACGGAGTATTGGAAGAATACATTAATCCTATATGTTATGGGCAATAAGCCATACTATGGGCAGCTAAAGGCATATGCGATCAGGGTATGGCGGCCAAAGGGGGAGATAGAAATTTTTTCACGTAAAAATGGTTTATATTTTATAAAGTTTGCTCTAGCTAAAGATATGGATCGAGTACTAGAAGGTGGTCCATGGACGTTCGACGGCCGATTAGTGTCACGCCCCGATCCGGGAAATCGCTCGTCCTCGCTAGATTTTACCCGAATCATCGTCCTCGCTGGGGCGTGATGCCGCACGAGCCTGGAGTTGCGCTCGTGCAAGGCAAGATAACGGTTCACATAGTGATTATCTCAAAGTCGTAACATAAGCAGCGGAAGAAAACAAAGAATACAATAAGAATCTCTTTTATTCATAATGAACTGAAGGTTACAAGGCTCTGAATAGCCCAACATAATATGCCAATTGGCTACAATGCTCATGATCTCTCTAGCTCACAAATGATTACATTGTTCCATACATTATGCCTCTTTATAGCCACCAAGTAGTCTTCGGCCGAACATCTCCATGTCGCAAGTCCGAACGCCTATGCGGTAGCTCCTCTTGAACGCCAAGGACTCCATGCCTCGGCACGTCCAAGCCAAGCTCCGCCCCGTGCTGAACATACCTGAACCTACACATAAACTAGTGGAGGATTAGTGCTTTCGTCCTCGCTTCGCACTGATCAAGACCCGCTCGCACCCAAACCAAACACTTAATCATTATGGTGAAACATGCATCTTAATTGGCGATCTTTCTATTTAGCCTTAGGATCAGTTTCATAGCAATACTTAAACATAGCACATTATCATAAATGTGTCCCATACCGTGTTCCTGCAGCAGATACAGTTAGCCATAAAATGAACATAATATAGTGTTTCGTACTCATCACCATTCCTTTTCGCCTAGCCTGCCTTGGTTAGAATACATAAGCAATCATACGATTCGCGCAACCAACCAATCATAACCGTAAACATATGCATAAGGGTGGCAGGCCCTGCGCCTGCACCCAACTCTCATCTCAGCCCACCGGTCCTATCTATATGAAGGTCACGGTGTTTCGCACCGTAATAGACTTGGCATCTCTTATGTGTAAGCCTACAATCACTTCGATACGGGTTGCTAGCCCAGTATCCGAAGGATCCCAAACTTACGGATATCATAGCTTATCACAGCACTAGACGGTCGCAATCCGTCTGAATGATGTGTACCACAAATACCACACATAATTCCCTCCAAGGCCGAACGGTCCCGGTGCCCCGGTCGTAACCGTCCGAGGGAAGTCGCACCCGTGCACGGGCCATCCGAGTCCATTGACCATGCAATACGTACCATAGCAAACACCCATAACATTCCACCAAATCCTCCGTTGCATAAACATAGTCTCGATCCATAAACGGTTTCCCGTGCCATAAACATATTCGCGTCTCATAAACATAATCCACCATCCATATGGGAAGCTCCGTCGGCGTTATGCCCCAACACATCCATATTGATGCACGACGTCCAACGGCTTAGTCATCTCGTATTCATAATCAACGCGTTCCATTCATAAGTTATTCACATAACCTAGTTCCGTAGTTACTTAGTCTTTTCGTAGCATAAGTGTCCGAGGGCACGCCCAATACCGTAATCAATGTTCTATGTCTAGTGTTCAATGTTCTCGGAGCCGTGCACATGATGCACATCTCATTATCATCTTTCAATGTTCTACCATCATTGCCCTACCGCGACCCGTGCACTTGATGCACGTCGCCTCAATTGTTCAATATTCAATATTCTACCTTAGTGTTCAACGCATATTAAGGCACCTAATCGCCGAGCCACGCTCGCTAACCCGATAACATATAACGCATACAATGATATCTCTTATTAGACATGAAGGAATAGGGAGAGAGAGTCAAGAATCCGCCCACCTTAAGCCGATACGCCTTGCCGTCTCGCCGATTGAAGCGTCTCGCTTACATAACTCGATCGCATAGCTAACTCCCGGACTTAGCCATTCCTTTGAACTACTCGGTTGATTTGGCCTATCGCTCCCATGCCACAATCCGTTGCAAGGCCACGATTTATTTTTGCGGACACTTCATTGCATAAGGCAAAATGCCGACCTCTTATCGTCCAACGTAAAAGCATAGCCTGCAGACCAGATCAACTAAAGTCAGCACTTGCTCAAACGAGACTTATCCTTTGCATCGATTCGATTCATAGATTCCAACCGACTCAAAGCTTACCTTTGGCCAACGTAACTCTTGTATCGATTCGCATCGACACTTCATCGGGTCAACGCAACTCTTCGAGTCAACGACTCATCATAATGCACCGAGCGGAGCGGGGCATTATAATTAGTAGTGCTAAAGAGATGGTACCCTGAGACATGCTTTGAAAAGGATCGGTTAACGACGGTGCCAATTTGGATTAGACTGCCATGGTTATCCCCACAACTGTGGAGCATACCATCAATTATAAAGATGGTGAGCATGGTCCGTAACCCGTTACGGACTGATCTACCTACAGCCAGAAGGAAGAGACTTTCATATGCTCGAGTCTTCGTCGAAATAGAAGTCGCAAGCGAACTACCAAGTCAAATAGAGTTGATGCTACCAAACGGGGAGAGAATATGGCAAACAGTAGAGTACGAGTGGGTGCCTCCTTCCTGCGAACAATGTGGTTGCTTTGGTCATGTGAAAACTCATTGCCAAGACAGGTCGGAGAGAACAGAAGTAGAGACAGAGGCAAATATGTCGTAGGAAGTGGTAGAGAACCAGGATAGTACAGGTACTCAAGAACATAATGGTGAACAAAATAATGGGATAGTTGCAATAGAAGGAGTACAAAGGAACGAGCAGGAAGGAAAACGAAGCAATGATGGCCAGGCGCTAACGATGTTGGACAAGAGGCAAACACCAGAACAAGGGAATGGTGCAGAAGAACAACGCAATCAAGCTTCAAGGGAGGAGGGGAAGTACAGCCTAACTTCTCGAGAGCATACAGACCAGATGATAGAGGACCTCCAACCTTCAAACACAAATATGACGAGTAGGGTGGCCGAATTAGTTCGGGGATATGGTGAGAATGGTGAAAGTCAGGGCAACGGAGACAAAGCGGAGGGGAGTAAGAAGGATGGCCAGCAAGTATCCAAGGAACTCACAAAAGAAAATCCTAGATGGAGTAATATGATGAAGGAGGTAGGAAAAAGCCAAGCTACAGGCAATAGCCACATTCGAGTTGCAAATGAAGAACAGACTCTCTCAAATTGTCCGCGAGAGAGCCTTCGACAATCAATGGACAGAAGAAGTAATTATCAATGATGTTCCTATCATGGAACGTCAGGGGGGCCAATTCGATGGGCCGGTGGGGGGAGATACAACAAGTTATTCGTCAGAACAAGTGCTCTATTGTAGCAGTCATAGAGAGCAAGATTAAAACGGAAGAGCTTATCAAGAATCGAACTCCCAATAATTGGGAATCAATTCATAATATTCAATGTGGTGGAGGCTCGAGGATTTGGATAATGTGGGATACAAAAGAATGGCAGGGTCAGACTATATTCATGTCAGATCAGTTAATACTCATGAAGTACAAAAACAAAGGTGGTCTAGAGGTAGCTATTGGGGCGGTGTATGGCCATAATGACCGGAGACTGCGAGGAAAACTATGGGAAGACATCATCAGGGTGGCAGCGGCAGTGGATAACCAGATTCCATTAGTGCTGAGTGGAGATTTTAATGTTATACTAGACGGTAGCGAGAAGCAAGGAGGTCGTCCGGTTCATGCAAATATCCTGGTCGATTTCCAAAATTGTCTGCTGGGTTCTGGTCTGACCTGTCTAGAAAGGGCAGGACATTTATGGTCCTGGAACAATAGCTCTATTAGAAACCGAGTGGTCTGTCAACTGGATAGAGCGATAGGCAATAATAAGTGGTTAGAAGTGTTCCCCAAGACGTGATGTCACGCCCCAGAACCAGAATACTGGAGAGCGGGGCAGACATAGCCAGCTACGTATATGAAATGGGATCCATCTCGCTATACGGTCACGGCTGTCTAGATACATGAGGGTTTAACTACAAGCCAGCAGTCTCTTAGGGTCATGAACAAGCCTATTGTCTCAATCACAAGCAAGTAAGTAAAAGTTACAAGATGTATGATCATTAAATATACAATAGTAAGGCGTCCCAAATATTACATATTCAGCTGATCATGAAGCTAGTCGTTACAAAATGTCAGGACTAGCAAGAGTTTAGTCATACATGATCAACCCTAGGATCTGTCAATCATGTTACAGCCCGTAGGCAGACAGTAAGTAAAGTACAATCGAGCTAAACAGGTGCTCGTCGGCTAAACGCCTCAAAAGAATATTTTTACAATAAAGTGGGAGATCAAAAATAAATCCACTCGTTGCCCTGGTTACGCCTGGTGTTCACCATCGGGCTGAAAAAGCGGTAGATCCTCTGGAGCTGCTCCAAAATCTGGCCATACAAAACTAGCTGGGTTAGATCCCAGAAAGAGCAAGTGCCACAAAGGAAGCTTCACTTAGGAACTAAAACCAGCAATCAGTACAAGAGTATAAAATAAGGTAAAAACTGGAATTAAAGTAAATACATCAGGATGATATACGACGAGATAACCATGAAACTATTCAGATAACCAGGTTACAACCCGTAAACCAAACAAGGACCGGGGTTGTAATCCTTCATCTGAACAGAACTTGGAATTCTTACCATTTATCGGCAAAATAAATACAGGCATTCAGGTCATGTAGTAATTTGGAACAGGATCTGAACAAGACTAGACTGGTTAGACTCCATCCAATCATTTCATGGCCAAGCAAGAACTACGGCTTGATACTTTAACTAACTAGGGTTATCACAGACCTAGTTACTAGCAAGATGCAGTGAGATTACTCCACAGCCACAAGCCCTGCAGACCATCCAGGTTACCCGGGTTAAAAGAATTAGAGTTGAATTCAGGTGGGTACATCGTCCAGGAAACGAATGTACCCTTAGGTAGCTTGAAGGGTGCAACACATGACAGTGTGCTGGAAATGTGCCCTACTCGACGGCAGGCTACAGATCCCAAGGCGTGCCCAGGTAACGGGATTGCCTGTAGCTGGGAAATCTCATCATGACTAATGTATTAATCTAGTTATTAGCCTTAGTCCACTTCAATAGGTACTCCTGACCGTGGTACTCAGGAGTTCCCTCCTAGACATGATGCAAGACAGGACTGGATTAGTTGTACAAGCACAATCACCCACGGTGTCCGAATTTATTATACAGGTCATGTCATGTCAGGTAGCCGTCGCAACAGCTTATCAGATAGATCGTGTCAGGTTTATCATGTCAAGTTTACTTGTCAGGAGTGCGCCACGGCGGGCCACTATCATGTCATGTCAGGTTAATATGTCAGGAGTGCACCACTACGGGTCACTATCACGTCAGGCTCAATTATCAATTCCAAACATAACAAATGAATTCATGATTTTCAAGTTCAGGATAAAAGGCGTAAGGATATAAAATGGACGTTAAATATCTAATAAAATATCAATATACAGGGCTATAGAAGAGCCATGCGGCTAAGGCACATGCGGCCAGGATGGATCTCATGCGGCGGGGAAGGAGTCGGGTTCATACGGCTGGGGAGAGATTCATGCGGGTCGGGGGAACTAAGGACCCATGCGGCTCGCAGGAGAGGGATTCTCATGCGGCTGGAATAAATCGAACTCATGCGGCCAAGAGAAGGGTAAGACACATGCGGCCAGGAGGGCAAGGGTACTCCTGCGGCTGGCGAAAATGAGTCCATGCGGCTCAACCAAGTCGAGCCCCATGCGGCTGGGTCAAGGTGATTGCTTATGCGGCTGACGGGGGGGGGGGGGGGGGAGGGGGGGAGTTCATGCGGCTTATAAGGTTCAGGATGCGGCTGGCGGATATAGGACTCATGCGGCCAGCGAGTGAATCTGGTTTATGCGGCTCGTCAAGGCTGTGCACATGCGTCTGGGTCCAACTCATGCGGCCAAGATAAGCTGATGCGGCAGGATAAGGTCCTCAGCCCTATGCGGCTGAACTGACTGGGTCCCATGCGGCCGGGAATACTTGCCGCATGAACTTGTCACACGGTCAAGTCAAGGCAATAGTGCATGCGGTAGGAACTGACTTGCCGCATGAATGTTCATGCGGTCAAGTACACCATGCGGCTCGGGACTGTGCTTCTTCTCCAAATTTCCGAGAAGAAGTACACCATAAGCCATGGCTTCTAAGTTGCATAACTCTATCATCCGGAGCCCAAATCCGAACTTCCATAGGTCAAAATGGGGTAGAACGAGATTCTCTACAACATAGAACCCTCAAAACTCAGAAATAACAGGATTAAGTAGATCAAAATCCAAGAAATTCAAAAATAAAGTAAACTTAGATCTAGAAGAATCTTGCCATGGAAAGTGAAAATGTCAAGTTCTAAAGTAAGTTAAAATGCTGTAAGGAAGAGAATGAAGCAATAAAATTGGAGTTCCTCCATGAAGCAAGTTGCACTTGCCTAGACCTCTCTCTCTCTCTCTCTGGTAGGTAAGGAAGTAATGGGGAAGAAGAAGATGAGTAATGAAGAGAGAGAAAGAAGAATGGTAATAAATACCAAAGGTGGTGGTAGGTAGGGGGTTCATCCATGGTTCATGATGAACCAAAACAATCCCAAACCGAACCAAGCCAATCCAAACCAAGAATAAACCAAGCCCAGGGAGGAAATTAAGCAAGGAAATCATGCAATACAAGAATAAATACGTACACGTATTCCAGAAATACGTAATACGAACCACAGGCATTACAACTCTACCCACCTTAAAAGAATTTCGTCCTCAGAATTTAATTAAGAGGCTAGAGAGACAAGAATAAGCTACACTAATCACAGGCAAGCTATACTAGACAATCAATCAAGCAATCAATCATGCAAGCAAGGAATCGAAGGCATAAGACATAAGAAGGATATTATACCTCACGAGTCAAACAAGTCGGGATATCGCGATCGGATATCGTCCTCACGCTCCCACGTTGACTCACCCAAAGAGTGATGACCCCAAGCAACTCGGACTAACTTGATAGTCTTGTTCTTGAGTGTCTTCTCTCTCCGGTCCAATATAGACACGGGCCTCTCCTCATACGAAAGGTTGGTACCAACAACCAATTCCGAATGATCCAGGATGTGGCTCGGGTCCGGGATATACCGTCGTAATTGGGATATATGGAACACGTCATGCACCTCGTTTAGCGACGGCGGAAGAGCGAGACGATAGGATACATCTCCTACTCGCTCCAGAATGTCAAACGGTCCTATCACTACAAAAAAAGTGTCTTTTTGGGACGCCAAAAATTCGTCTTAAAAAGGCTCAAATCAGCCCCAAATTGTAATTGGGACGAATTTTAGGACGGTAAGTTACAGTGCTATTAGGGTGGCGTGGCAAAAAGTTTTAGGACAGAAAATACCGTCCTAATTTGGTTTTAGGGTCGAAAAATCTAACCGTACCAAAAGAGTTTGAATTATTATATGTTTACGACGGTTTACTAAACTGTCCCAAAATAAAAGAGTTTGTGACGAATATCATCAGTCCTAGAAATATTTGCCAGCGTCACAAAAGGATGTCATTTATATCTAGGACAATTACATAACCGTCCCAAAAGTAATACTTTTGAAATTATCATTTGTATCTTCCAGCTATAAAATATACCATTTAAATACACACATAACATAATTCATATGATCATTGTCCTCAGATGTATCTCCAGGTGTCGGAGCTGCAATACAAAAAAAAAGCTTAACAACATCAAGCATTCTTTACCATTAAGTAGAAGACAACAAAATCCATATATAACTATATATGTTCAATTGATAAACAACAAAAAAGCTTAACAGTAAGCATTCTTTACAATCATTTCCAAAATAAATTCAAAACACAACATCACCCACACCATCAGTTACAAAGAACCCCTTGTCTCCACCATTACAAAATGAACCCATTGTCTCCACCATTACAAAATGGACCCATTGTCTCCACCATTACGTATATACAAAATTCTGAACCCAAAACATTAAGCACTACACTATGTTCTTGAACATTCAAGTATATCCAACATGAACCCAAAAAATGAACCCAAATTTTTTTCCCATCACAAGATAGTCACCCATCATTTTAGCATATCCAGAATGCTTTGAAGGACCTGCAAATGAAAGATATGCCAATATATTAGCAACCTGCTAACTGTATACAAACCACCAGAAAAGAAAGACAAGTTCTTCCAAACTGTACAGACTAGACTACATTAGTTTGTGAATGTTTAAAACAGAACAAAAGGATCAATCCATCTGTACAGACCTGCTAACAGTTCTTCCAAACTGTACAGACCTGCTTACAAAAGAATGGGAACTACAAATAACAAGCTTCAGTCCAAAAATTGGGAAGCTTTAAGTCCAAAAATGGGAACTACAAGTAACAAGCTTGTTACTGTACAGAAAAACTAATGTACAGTAACAAGCTTCAAGTGACAAAGGAAACTTCAAATGAAAAAGGAAGCTTTAAGTGAAGGGAAAAATTGGGAAACAAAACTCTTTTGCAGCTCAAACTTTAATTTTCGATACCGATACCGACACGAGACTATGCAAAATTCAGTCCAAAAAATCATAGTCCATAAGAGAAACCAATGTAATAAATACAAATTCCAACTTGAAAGAAAGAAAATGGAGAAACAAACTTTAAAGGCAGTATGCAAAATTCAGACTCCAAAAATCATAGTCCAAAAAAGAAACCAATGTAACATAGTTCAATTTCCAACTGGAAAGAAAGAAAATGGAGAAGTAGTTTGAAGAATCACAGAGATAAAAAAACCAAACATTAATTGCAGCCACGAGAGAAAACCAAACATAGGAATCACAGAGAAAAACTAATGTAATAAGTTGATAGTTGGCAAATTACCTGGACGATGTATTGGATTGTTGACAAAGTAGTTGAGCATTCAGGAATATGGCCATAACTTCCTCCTTGAGCTCAGTCCTAAGCTCACTCTTGACCGCCTCAAGCTCTTTCTTATGCCGGGCCTCTTGCTCCTCACGCTCTTTTCTTATGATCTACGCGTAGGACTGTTGTATGCAACCTAAAAATGCATAATAAATGTAGCAGTATATAGGGTAGGTGTTGTCAAGATAGTCCAACACAGTGCCGTAAAGGAAGTTCAAACCATAGTAGTAAGCTATGCAAGAAACACACTAATAAGACATAGAAGTTAGTTCAAACCAGAGTAAAAATATATGAAAGGAAGCTCAAACCATAGTAAAATACTCTTCCTCTATGATATGATCCCAGTTGAAGCTAGGCATCAGATTGAAGCTCACCGTGGGTCTGCAAGAGCTCAATCGCATCCATGATGCTGCTCAACCAGCTTTACCAATGAAGAACCAAACCTCCATATCAGGATATCCGAGTATCAGAAGAAGTATCAACTGCACAGTGGTGTATCAGAAGAAATTTAAGTGCACACTGGTGTATTAGAGCGTATCGGAGCTCACTAGACATTGCCAACACAAGCATTGGTAGAGGGTCATGACCAGCACCAATGGAGGATCAAGACTCGAGGACCCCAGATGTTGCTTTCCTCATCATTTGCAACCATAGTAGTAAGCTATACACTGGAATAGTAAAAAAAATTATTTATGATCAAATTCTTAACCTTTTTCATTTTAGGGACAGAAGAGTCATTATTGTTTGTAACCTGTAACGTAAGAAAAACAGTGAGATATTCCAATGAATGATGACAGAAGACAGAAGATATTCCAGACAAACAACTTTGCTAGTATGTGAAAGGTCCCAATGGTTAAGTACAGTTCCTATCAAAGGCCTTCCCAACAAGTTAAGTACATTTCCTATCAACATATGCTGGACCCTTCTCTGGTAGCAGGGCGAGAGAGAGATACTTGGTGTATCGGGCATTGATGTTGAAGGACCAAAGTTGAAAGCCCCTTAAAAGCCCCTCTTTTTATCATCATATTTGTTTGAGCTAGTGTGTCATAAGCCAGAGTCCAAAATTGTGGTCAAAGCGCACCCCATATATGTTGTTCTTGATTGGATGGGTCTCGTATATAGGAACAAACTCTTATAAGCCTTTAAGAAAATATTTCAAGGTCCTTGCAACATAACTAAGATGCAGATTGACTGGTAGGCAGCCCTATTTTGTTGCCCATGCACTTTAAGCTCATGCAACCAAGGAGCAACCCCCAAGTTCCGCTGGACTAGAAGAAAGTCTATACAAATAGGTAAAGATGAAATGTGTATCTTTTATGGGAAGTGTGAAAACATATATTCATGGGCATATGGGAATCTGACAGGAATCTGAAAAGTGATACCTGAGAACTTCTCCCAAAAGATATATATATATATAAAGATGACACAAAGGAACTTCCAACTTGAGATTTGATACCGTGTATGGCATGAAGATTGTTTGTCACCAAGTCAAAAAGATTTGTATCTTCCCAAAGTTGTGCACTAGCATGACAACCACTGATATGTTCAATACATTCAACATATAAAATGAAGCATGAAAATATTCATTCCTAAACTACTGCTGATATAATCTAAGGATCAGTAATACAAGCACTTGCTTTGTTGAATTCTGCCATAATATGAAGTAGACTGATGACATCGAAAGCAGAAACTCAGTTAAGAGAAAATTGACAAGAGTGACCAAAGAGCATACTTCTTTCGGTTTGTTAGTATTTTTCCTTTGTCAAAATCAAAGTGTTCTACCATCATCTTGAGGTGGGGTGTTAGACATACCTTACATATCCAAGATAATCAAGAACACCAGAGATCCGCCAATATATTTTTGTTTTTTAGGTGTAGCTCGCTCCGAGGAACCGATTCTCCTTCATTAACTACTTGTGTTCTCTATTAATAGACAGTAAGCATTGGAAATTAAGCAAAAAGTTAGCTTCAAAAGGTTTTGCTTCAAATGGCCAGCTACAGACCACTTGTCAGCAGTTTTTGCTTCAAATTGAACTAGAGCTTAAGAGCCTATTGCCAGCAGGAGAGTTGTCCACTGACTAGCTGGACTCTACCACTTGTTAAACCTCAAAAAATAATATGCTCAGTGATAGTATCAGTTCCAATTTTGATTACCAAGGATATGTGCTCAATGGTAGTACCAGTGTAGTATCAAGCAAATGTATCAGTGATAGCATCAGTGATGGGATCAGAAACTGTGCTCAGTGATAGTATCAACGATAGCAAATGTGTTCAATTATGACTCAACTTTACACATAGAAGAAACAAAAAAATATAGCATGGATGAGTGCAAAGTAGACCTTTCATGATTAGGATAAAACATTATGTCACTTATCAGGAGGCCGAGCACTGCTTAGGTGATGTAAAACAGAATAAAATATAGAAAAAAATTTGAAATTCAACAAGCAGCAATATGCACAACAATATTCCCTATAAAGAGAAACTTTTCTCCCTCCTCTAACAATAAAATCCTGAAACATCACATCAACTATTAGATTTGAAAATTGCAAGTATAGAAGAAATGCAAGCACTAAAAACATCAATGAGATGATATAAAAAATGATATTCAATATAAACTAATTTAGATCAAATATAAACAAGATATCTTGTCTATAAAGCATATATATCACAAATTTCCCCTATATCAGTCCTCTGATAATGGATAAATAGCATAGTTTGCATATATGAGAAGCAAGTCTTATCCAATGCATAATATTAATATTAGCCTTGAAGGAAAAATTGGCAAGCATTTTTTGCACAGGAACATGTTAAGTTAGTACAATATTCGCAAGGAACACAATCAGAAAAATAATTGCAGCGGAATATACCTCCAGAGGCTTGGACTGAGCACTAGTAGGCAGAAATATACCTCCAGAGGTTTTCTCATCCAAACTCTTGACTTTGACCAGTACTCTATCACCCAAAGGCTTGATGGTGGTGTACTGCCATATGATCAAAGTCAATAAAATTGACATCAGGTCTTTGCAGTCTTATGAGTAGTGTTACAAAAATAAATTTCTACAATTATGCACTAATCATCATTGACTAAACGAATGTTCAGCATTCAGTTCATCCATAAGCTAGTAAAAAGTTAATCTAGCAAGCTATCAATGAATATTTTCATTCATTTCAAAAAGTATTTGCAATATGTTCTTCACACTCCAAAACTATTGATCATCATCAATATTTCCTTGTGCTTTATCAATTAAGTTGCAGCAACTTGCGTCTCACATTCTATGATAACATTAAAATCTAGACATTCTCCAAAACCTTCACCAAATTCTAAATCAACTTAACAGCGCATTCATTTTAAACTAAATTAAAATGGGCTTCAGGCAAACCAATTCACATGCACCTAAATGGAATTTCGCAGCAATATTGTTCTTATACCTTTGGTGCCACGGTGGTGGCGGCTTTGACAACAAGGCCTCGGAAGGACCTCTTGTCAAGGCCTGCCCCAAAGGCTCTCACGGCTGAAGAAGCTCCAAATGCGGGTTGAGGAACACGAAGCCCATCGAAGAAAGGGAGAGCACTCTTCTCCGAGACAACTTCTGGATAACTGGAAGTTACCATTGTTGTAACTGAGATTAAATGACAACAAGCAAGAAAACAGAAAGATTAGATTTTGAACGGAGCAACAGAACCAGACCAAAGTAACCACAAAAGATGAATTTGACATATAAAATTGGTTAAATCCACATATTACTTGTGCAATTTCACCAAATAATGACCAGTTCTTCAATAAAAGCCTAAAGATGAATTTTGTTTTAAAGATTGTTTTTAAAAAAAATATAGTGATGATACCAAGATAACATATCTACTATCTAGACAATATTAGTAAAAGTACAATACAAAATGGAAGATTTCAGGGTCGGAAAAAGAAAGTTTTAAAAAAAATTATATAAAGCAGGGCAGCTCCAATGAATCTGTGTCGTGTCAGTGTGACATCATATTGGACACAATGCAAGCACTCCACCTACACTAGGAGACACCAGTGTTTTATGAGGCTGCCATAAGCATGTACACCAGTCTTCACCATTATATTTAGTACACCAGTCTTTCATGAGCCTGACGAATATTTGCACGCACATATGACATATCATCATTATTAAAATATTCACAATTAGGGGAATGTATACATAATTTCTATTCAACTAGGAATCACGAACACTCCAGATATATAGGTTGTGTCGTGTCAGACACGTTTGGTATACATCCTAGACCTCCTAAATATAGCCCCAAAAATTACTATCTACGACAAAAAAATAAATCCAAATTCTACCCTTGGAGGAAGTAGGTGTAGTTAACAATATATCTTTCCCAAAAAAAGCTATAGCCATTTGAGGATAAGAATTTAAGCACTCTAATAGAGAAGTATGATCAATCCATGGTAGAACAATATATACTATTTGTGCACAAAAAAGATAAATAAGTAAGGAGCAATGGACGCTCATGCCAATATAAGAATTCATAAACAAATTATACGAATCATGTAAACAAGCATAGAGAACCAACCCGGTATTGCCGTAGAAGTATCTGCTGGATACTGAAGGCCAAGTAACTAGAAAAAAAGTTTTTCGAGTTCTAGGAACTCGAACAAGGCTAGTTAGAAACTACACAAGAGAATCCAAATACGTAAACACTAAGTACTAACAATGTCATTCAATTCGTACCTACTTGCTAATGTGCCCGTCTAAGCTGAAATGAAGCTTCTAGAGAGTTCTCTGCGAGTTCTTCAAATCCTGATTCAGGTTTGTTCAAACTTTCAAACCTCTTCTTCTGTCTTTGCACAATCTAAAACAGAACTATTGAAACTTGGGATTCCAAGTGAAACTAATGAGGCAATAGGAGTACCCTGAATACATGTGACTCTAAGTGAAACCAAGCTACAATATGAAAGTTCAGGTAAAAGATGCTTCAGAACCTGCAGTTACACCAAAAACAATTAGTTCTATACAAGAACATCCACTTTAAAGAGCACATCTCAATTGAACCTAAAAAAGACAAGTCCTATGATTTTTAATATAATAGAAGCAGTAGCATAGCTCGTATGTAGATGATATCTTTCATAACATAGTAGTATCAGAGCAATACTAGAACACAACAATATCAGAGCAATATCTAACAACATTTTAAACATAAACACAATCTTTCCAATAACAAAAACACAACTTTTAACAACATAGTTTTATGAAAAAACATTTAACAACATAGTTTTAGACTCAAAAGGAATCACCTTACTCATCATAGTCTAAAATTTTGGCTAAAGTTTGACGACCTCTATCCATACCCAAATTGGTAGGTGAGGCCATCAACTTTACTTTCCAATCGAGGTATACTAAGGGATTGATACTCATATGATAACAGGACGGATACATGTGTGTCTTAAGTATTTGAAACTATATTTGTGATATACCTCTATGGTCAGAAAACTTTTTCAGTATGCCATCTATAGCCTTCACTCCCTTATTGTACTGTTTGGTCTCATACGATTATGTATTAAGAGTAATAAGTATTTCCTCAACTCAAATTAAAAGTCATTATAGGAAGAAGAAAAATACATAGAGGAGTGGAGTCACTCACTACCACCATTAGACCGTAGTCCAGAACATTTACGAAACTACAATCAATATGTACAAGTTGTTGCTACATCACCAGTACTAGGCATAATACCCTCCTTATGGCAAAAAAAAAATGAAAATGTATTAATATCATATCGAAATCAAACCTACATAAAATTTTGATTTTACCTAATAATATCAGAAGGTTGTGCAATATCAAAATCCAATATTAGAAGGTTATGTAATGAAGAGTTTATTACAGAATTATTTATGTGAAAAGTTTGATAAATATGGTCGATTTGAAATTCCTGATCCTTATGGTGCATAGAAAGCCAAACAAAAGATGGAAAGTTAACCCTAGAGAAAGGTGAACGGGGTTCCAAGAAATATATAATGTATCATGATAAGTCTCTCCCATTTGAAAGGTGAACGGGGTTCCAAGAAATCTCCCCTCCACTTACTGATGTGTAACTAGATTAGGCATTCTGAAGTTCAATGCAACTCGATTTAAAAAGTTGGGAAGCTAGTAAATACACATTGCTAGAAGTATGTACAGTATTTTATGGTTGGAAAAGTTCTGACTTATGATCCAACAATAGGTAGTAAAAAAAGCCAAATTTCCTTCGGAAGAGAGAAGTAAAAATAAACTTCCAAACAATTTTCTTAACTAACCATTAACATTTCACAGGCAAAAAAGCTTCTTTATGCTGTCCAAAATAGAACATTCAAAATGCTCGAAATATTTGGAAGAATGGTAAGCGTATTTGGTACGGACTAGTGATCAAAAGAGTACAAAGAACATGCGCACATTAGAACACCTTGTGCATTATATTACTTATAACACTTATCAAGGGCTAAAGTATTTTTTCTGTCATGCTAGTTCTTAAACTACATGTATAGTTCAGTACTCCAAACAAGTTCTGTGGTCCTTTTTTAAGACAAGGTCAAGTAGACATTCTTAAATACTAGAAGTAAGAAATCTTCTCAAAATCCAACATTTTAACCAAAGGAATTGAAACATGTTGTAAAGCATGTCACCTCTAAAAAAAGAGCTTGCATAGCCAAATTCCACAAGTAAGACACGGCACAGGAACAATGATGAAACTTGAGATCCTTGAAACATGGAAGTTTTTTGCCATTTCCTTTTCAAAATATCAACAACAAAAAAGTTAGGCCTAAATGCACATTAAAGTAATCTCAAGAGATATGCCAGTACTTAAATACTCAATGACTTGGAAAGGATGGCATTGCCAAATAGCCAATAGCACTGAGGAAGTAAAAAATATTATGCTTATTGAACATCTTATTTAAAGTATAGGATAATAAATAGCTCAATAGATCGTGGAACAAATAAAAGTTCTAAATCTCGATCGTCATTGGCAGATAATCGATCTAATATGATTAGGATCACAATCAATAAAACCTTACCTCATGTTGAATTTTCTATAGACACATGAAGAAATTAGAGGTTAAAATGAGCAATACTTAGAAGAAAAACCCACAAAATCAATATAAGAGCCCAAACCTGGACCATTGACCTTGATGCTGAGCTTTATTGGTCGGAGGCCTGCACCGCCTGCTGGCGAAGGCCGTGTTGAGGAGGACGCGGCTCCGGGGGAAGTGGCGATCGGAGAGGATAGCCCGGCTCTATCGTGACTTCCCGTGGGCCGTCAGCGCCAGCGTCGAGTCGGCGTCCTGCTTCATGGAGTGGGTACTGGAGCACCTAGGTCAGAGAGAGAAAAAGCAGCATCATCCAGTTTTTGATCGAAAAGAGAGAGAGAGAGAGAGTGTTTTTTTGATATTGAGTTCTGAAAGTTTTGATCTACTAAGTTATGAAAGTTTTGGGATGGACGGTCTAGATTAAGCCATCCGATCGAACGGTTAAGATAAAAACATATGGAGGTAAACTTTCCCCCCATAAAATTTGGCAATTAGCCGCCAAATGTGTGGTATTCCCGCCGACCTATTTGGGATGGAAATGTGTATTATTTGGAATAAAAATTTTTATTAGTCCCAAATAATGATCCATTTTCACAATCTGTCCCAAAAAATACAACTTTTTGTTACTAAAAATATAGTCGTCCCTAGAACTATACTTTTAGGACGTTTTAGACTTGTGTTCCTTATAGTGTCGTCCTAAAAAGACACTTTTTTGTAGTGTATATACCTAGGACTAAGCTTTCCCCGTACGCCGAAACGAATGACGTCACGGTTAGGCGAAATCCTCAGGAATACATGGTCACCGACAGAAAACTCGAAAGGGCGCCGATGAGAATCGGCCCAATGGCGCTGGCGATCTTGGGCAACTCGAAGATGATCTCTGACTCGCCTGACCACTTCAACTGTCTGGGCAATCATTTCTGGACCGAGCATCTGTCTCTCTCCAACATCATCCCAGGCTAGCGGGGATCTGCACTTTCTACCATACAGTGCCTCGAACGGTGCCATCTGGATACTGGCCTGGAAACTGTTGTTGTACGAGAATTCCACCAGGTGCAAGTGATCTTCCCTTGAACCACCGAAGTCAAGTGTGCAAGACCGCAACATGTCTTCAAGAGTCTGGATCGTGCGTTCCGACTGGCCATCTGTCTGCGGGTGATATGCTGAACTGAACTGGAGATGAGTTCCCAAACTCTCTTACAAGCTACGCCAAAAGTACGACGTAAATCTTGAATCTCGGTCCGAGGTGATACTGACTGACACACCGTGCAATCTGACAATCTGCCTGAGGTACATCTCCGCTAGCTGAGCCGTCGACTGACCAACTCTGAATGGAAGAAAGTGAGCTACCTTCGTGAGCCGATCAATAATAACCCAGATAGCATCTCTACCAGCTGGAGATCTAGGTAGTCCAGTCACAAAATCCATGGTCACATGCTCCCACTTCCATTCTGGAATTGGCAAGGGCTGAAGAAGTCCAGCCGGTCTCTGATGTTCGACCTTAACTTGTTGGTAAACCAAACACCGAGAGACAAACCGAGCTATCTCCCGCTTCATGCCATTCCACCAGAAATGCTGCTGGATATCATGGTACATCTTCGTACTGCCGGGATGGATGGAATACTGCGAGCTGTGCGCTTCTGACATGATCTTCTGTCGGATATCTCCGCTGGGTACACAAAGACGCTTACCATGTCGAAGTGTACCATCCTCATGAATGCATAACTCTGGTCTTCATCCTGCCTCACACTCTGCTCTGAGTCACTGAAGCTTGGAATCTGCCGACTGCGCCATCCGGATCCTCTCGACTATAGTGGACTGAACTTGCATACTGGCCATCAAGGCCACACTGGAAGGGAGGACAACTTCAATACCCATCTTCTGAAGATCTGTTAACAGCTCTGGTTGCGCTGTTAGAAAATAAACTTCCGCTTTCCTGCTCAATGCATCCGCAACAACATTGGCCTTCCCAGGATGATACTGCAGGTTGATATCATAATCCATAAGAAGCTCCAGCCACCTCCTCTGACGCATGTTAAGATCCTTCTGGGTGAAAACATACTTCAGGCTCTTGTGGTCGGTGAAAATCTCCACCCTATCTCCGTACAAATAGTGCCTCCACAACTTAAGTGTAAACACTACCGCTGCCAGCTCTAAGTCATGGGTTGGATAATTCTTCTCATGATCACGAAGTTGTCGTGACGCATAAGCTATTACCTTCCCATGCTGCATCAGAACACATCCTAGGCCTCTGTCTGAAGCATCATAATATACTGAGAATCCTCCGGTTCCATCTGGAAGCGTGAGAATGGGAGCTGTTATCAGGCCTCGCTTCAACTTCTCAAATGATTCCTCACACTCTGCTGTCCAAGCAAACTGTACATCCTTGCGGGTCAACTGGGTCAAAGGCGCCAAAATCCGGGCGAAGCCTGAAACAAACCGCCGGTAGTAGCCAGCCAATCCAAGAAAACTGTGAACTTCTGCAACTGTGCTGGACACCGGCCACGACTCAATAGCCACAATCTTTTGGGGATCCACTTCTACTCCTCCTCTGGTAATGATATGACCCAAGTACGAAATACGATCGAGCCAGAACTCGCATTTACTGAACTTGGCATATAACTGGTGCTCCCTGAGGATCTGAAGAACTATACGGAGATGCTGCTCATGCTCCGCCTCACTCTTGCTGTAGACCAGGATGTCATCCAGAAACACAATCACAAACTGATCCAAGTACGACATGAAAATGCGATTCATGAGATCCATGAATACCGCCGGCGCATTGGTCGCTCCAAAAGGCATAACAAGGAACTCCCAATGCCTATACCTCGATCTAAAAGCTGTCTTCGGGATATCCTGCTCTCTGACTCTGATCTGATGATAACCTGAGCGCAAATCAATCTTCGAGAATACCGAAGCCCCCTTTAGTTGATCAAACAAGTCATCTATCCTCGGAAGAGGGTATCTGTTCTTGATTGTCACTGAGTTCAATGTACGATAATCAACACATAACCTGGACGTGCCATCCTTCTTTTTTTACAAGAAGCATCGGGGCTCCCCAAGGCGATCCACTAACACGAATGAATCCCTTGGTTTTGAGTTCTTCAATCATCTTGTATAATATCTCCAACTCTGACGGCGCCATCCTGTAGACTCTCTCTGACACTGGGGCTGTCCCGGGAATCAAGTTTATAGTGAACTCGATCTCCCGCTCCGGGGGCATACCTGGAAGTTCTTCTGGGAAAACATCTGGAAACTCCTCGACTATCCTGGGCAACTGAACTGCTGCTACTGCCATCCGCAATATCGGAGGAGAAGGCTCAACTGTGCCTCTAGAAAATGAAAACTCTGGCTCTCCTGGGGCTAAAAACAACCCTACCAATATGGCAGTCTATTCTAGCATACTGGTTCCTCAACCAATCCATCCCTAGGACCACATCATAATCGGCCATCGGGAACTCTATCAATCTAGCGGGGAATTCTCTACCGCTAACTACGATCCGACACGAGGAAAACACTCTATCTACACCCACTAGTCCGTTACCAGTAAGTATATTGAGCCTTACTGATAATGACTCGGGCTCCAGTCCTATCCGTGTCGCGAATCGTGCAGACATAAATGAATACGATGCACCAGAATCAAATAAAACTGAAGCTGGAAAGGAGTTGACGAGAATAGTACCTGCCACTACCTCCCCTGGTGCCAATCCTTCCTCCATGGTCATCACCATAGCCTGACCGTGCCCTCGGGGTGCTGGTCCCCTCTGCTGAAACCCTCGCTGCCTGCTCTGACTCTGGGCTTGGATCATACTGCTGGGGGTTCTGCTGCTGGAACACTTGGGTCTGAGGCGGCAAGGGCCTCGACAATGGATACTGCTGCTGCTGGACCGGAGCTGGTCCTCTCACGGAAGAGCTAGAAAGGTTGGATGATAATGAACCACCCCTATTCGGGCAGGATCCAACCCTATGGTCTGGTGCTCCATAAGCCAGACACAATCCCTGTGCCCTGCGACATTCTGCCCCCACATGGCCTGGCTTTCCACAATGAGAACAACCCACTGCGGAAGACTGCTTCTGCTTCTGCTGCTGAGGGTGCGTCGGAGTTGAATGCTGAACCAACGTTACTGAGGCCGCTCGCCTCGGAGCTCCAATAGTCAAAGCCCTGGCTGCCGGGGCTGGTGCTGAAGACTGATTCATCTGGCCGTGGGATCTCTTCCGACCTCCGACCCTATCCACAATCCTCTAGGAGGTATACTCATGCCTCCTAGCTGCTCTCAAGACTGCATCAAAAGTCTGATGCTCAAACTGCTCAACCGCCAACAAAATCTCCAAGTGAAGCCCTTGCTGAAATCGCTGGGCTCTATCATACTCGGTTGCCACCAAAGTGGGAGCAAACCGACTGAGTCTGGAAAACTCGGCCACATATCCGTCGACCGTTCTGCCTTCTTGCTTCAAGTTGGTGAATCGGGTCTGCAGATCATACCGAGCTACAGCATCAAAATACTTGGTCTGGAATCTCTCTCTGAATACCGCCCAAGCAATGGGTGTTGCTAATCCAACGGCCTGAGCTGCCCACCAGCTGTGGGCAAGATCTAACAACTGCAGGCGCACCACGGCCACCTTCTCGTTCTCTGGGGTCCTAGCTGCTTCTAGAATCACCTCTGTGTCCTGAAGCCAAGCATCTGCGGCGACGTATCTTCACTGCCGTCGAAGAAGAGAGGGTTCAAGCGCTTGAAGCTGTTGGCCGCGCTGTTACCCTGATGACCACCTCGGGTCAAAGCATTCGTCACTGCTTGGTGCAAGGCATCTCCACGCCGGTCTTGGGAAGCTATCAAGGTCCTGACGAGTCCTACCAAAGTGCCATCATCATGTTCTACAGGTTGAACTGGCTGGACTGGTGGCTCTTCGCCAGAAGGCACGACTCTGGAGGCTACTCCGGAATGCTGGGCTTGATCTCCAGGTTGCTGCTGGTCCGCGGGAGGTGCTCCGCCTTAGGTAGCTTGAAGGGTGCAACACATGACAGTGTGCTGGAAATGTGCCCTACTCGACGGCAGGCTACAGATCCCAAGGCGTGCCCAGGTAACGGGATTGCCTGTAGCTGGGAAATCTCGTCATGACTAATGTATTAATCTAGTTATTAGCCTTAGTCCACTTCAATAGGTACTCCTGACCGTGGTACTCAGGAGTCCCCTCCTAGACATGATGCAAGACAGGACTGGATTAGTTGTACAAGCACAATCACCCACGGTGTCCGAATTTATTATACAGGTCATGTCATGTCAGGTAGCCGTCGCAACAGCTTATCAGATAGATCGTGTCAGGTTTATCATGTCAAGTTTACTTGTCAGGAGTGTGCCACGACGGGCCACTATCATGTCATGTCAGGTTATTATGTCAGGAGTGCACCACTACGGGTCACTATCACGTCAGGCTGAATTATCAATTCCAAACATAACAAATGAATTCATGATTTTCAAGTTCAGGACAAAAGGCGTAAGGATATAAAATGGACGTTAAATATCTAATAAAATATCAATATACAGGGCTATAGAAGAGCCATGTGGCTAAGGCACATGCGGCCAGGATGGATCTCATGCGGCGGGGAAGGAGTCGGGTTCATACGGCTGGGGAGAGATTCATGCGGGTCGGGGGAACTAAGGACCCATGCGGCTCGCAGGAGAGGGATTCTCATGCGGCTGGAATAAATCGAACTCATGCGGCCAAGAGAAGGGTAAGTCACATGCGGCCAGGAGGGCAAGGGTACTCCTGCGGCTGGCGAAAATGAGTCCATACGGCTCAACCAAGTCGAGCCCCATGCGGCTGGGTCAAGGTGATTGCTTATGCGGCTGACGGGGGGGGGGGGAGGGAGTTCATGCGGCTTATAAGGTTCAGGATGCGGCTGGCGGATATAGGACTCATGCGGCCAGCGAGTGAATCTGGTTTATGCGGCTCGTCAAGGCTGTGCACATGCGGCTGGGTCCAACTCATGCGGCCAAGATAAGCTGATGCGGCAGGATAAGGTCCTCAGCCCTATGCGGCTGAACTGACTGGGTCCCATGCGGCCGGGAATACTTGCCGCATGAACTTGTCACATGGTCAAGTCAAGGCAATAGTGCATGCGGTAGGAACTGACTTGCCGCATGAATGTTCATGCGGTCAAGTACACCATGCGGCTCGGGACTGTGCTTCTTCTCCAAATTTCCGAGAAGAAGTACACCATAAGCCATGGCTTCCAAGTTGCATAACTCTATCATCCGGAGCCCAAATCCGAACTTCCATAGGTCAAAATGGGGTAGAACGAGATTTTCTACAACATAGAACCCTCAAAACTCAGAAATAACAGGATTAAGTAGATCAAACCCCAAGAAATTCGAAAATAAAGTAAACTTAGATCTAGAAGAATCTAGCCATGGAAAGTGAAAATGCCAAGTTCTAAAGTAAGTTAAAATGTTGTAAGGAAGAGAATGTAGCAATAAAATTGGAGTTCCTCCATGAAGCAAGTTGCACTTGCCTAGACCTCTCTCTCTCTCTCTGGTAGGTAAGGAAGTAATGGGGAAGAAGAAGATGAGTAATGAAGAGAGAGAAAGAAGAATGGTAATAAATACCAAAGGTAGTGGTAGGTAGGGGGTTCATCCATGGTTCATGATGAACCAAAACAATCCCAAACCGAACCAAGCCAACCCAAACCAAGAATAAACCAAGCCCATGGAGAAAATTAAGCAAGAAAATCATGCAATACAAGAATAAATACGTACACGTATTCCAGAAATACGTAATACGAACCACAGGCATTACAACTCTACCCACCTTAAAAGAATTCCGTCCTCGGAATTTAATTAAGAGGCTAGAGAGACAAGAATAAGCTACACTAATCACAGGCAAGCTATACTAGACAATCAATCAAGCAATCAATCATGCAAGCAAGGAATCGAAGGCATGAGGCATAAGAAGGACATTATACCTCACGAGTCAAACAAGTCGGGATATCGCGATCGGATATCGTCCTCACGCTCCCACGTTGACTCACCCAAAGAGTGATGACCCCAAGCAACTCGGACTAACTTGATAGTCTTGTTCTTGAGTGTCTTCTCTCTCCGGTCCAATATAGACACGGGCCTCTCCTCATACGAAAGGTTGGTACCAACAACCAATTCCGAATGATCCAGGATGTGGCTCGGGTCCGAGATATACCGTCGTAATTGGGATACATGGAACACGTCATGCACCTCGCTTAGCGACGGCAGAAGAGCGAGACGATAGGATACATCTCCTACTCGCTCCAGAATGTCAAATAGTCCTACACTACAAAAAAGTGTCTTTTTGGGACGCCAAAAATTCGTCTTAAAAAGGCTCAAATCAGTCCCAAATTGTAATTTGGGACGAATTTTAGGACGGTAAGTGACAGTGCTATTAGGGTGGCGTGGCAAAAAGTTTTAGGACAGAAAATACCGTCCTAATTTGGTTTTAGGGTCGAAAAATCTAACCGTACCAAAAGAGTTTAAATTATTATATGTTTACGACGGTTTACTAAACTGTCCCAAAATAAAAGAGTTTATGACGAATATCATCAGTCCTAGAAATATTTGCCAGCGTCACAAAAGGATGTCATTTATATCTAGGACAATTACATAACCGTCCCAAAAGTAATACTTATGAAATTATCATTTGTATCTTCCAGCTATAAAATATACCATTTAAATATACACATAACATAATTCATATGATCATTGTCCTCAGATGTATCTCCAGGTGTCGGAGCTGCAATACAAAAAAAAAGCTTAACAACATCAAGCATTCTTTACCATTAAGTAGAATACTGGAGAGCGGGGACAGACATAGCCAGCTACGTATATGAAATGGATTCCATATCGCTATACGGTCACGGCTGTCTAGATACATGAGGGTTTATCTACAAGCCAGCAGTCTCTTAAGGTCATGAACAAGCCTATTATCTCAGTCACAAGCAAATAAATAAAATTTACAAGATGTATGATCATTAAATATACAATAATAAGGCGTCCCAAATATTATATATTCAGCTGATCATGAAGCTAGTCGTTACAAAATGTTAGGACTAGCAAGAGTTTAGTCATACATGATCAACCCTAGGATCTGTCAATCATGTTACAGCCCGTAGACAGACAGTAAGTAAGTGCAATCGAGCTAAACAGGTGCTCGTCGGCTAAACGCCTCAAAAGAATATTTTTACAATAAAGTGGGAGATCAAAAATAAACCCACTCGTTGCCCTGGTTACGTCTGGTGTTCACCATCGGGCTGGAAAAGCGGTAGATCC
The DNA here is from genome assembly GCA_029216955.1 of Iris pallida. Taxonomy (NCBI): domain Eukaryota; kingdom Viridiplantae; phylum Streptophyta; class Magnoliopsida; order Asparagales; family Iridaceae; genus Iris; species Iris pallida. The sequence goes on from JANAVB010009994.1 coordinate 7,943,115, forward strand.
TCTGGAGCTGCTCCAAAATTTGGCCATACAAAACCAGCTGGGTCAGATCCCAGAAAGAGCAAGTGCCACAAAGGAAGCTTCACTTAGGAACTAAAACCAGCAATCAGCACAAGAGTATAAATAAAAGTAAGAACTGGAATTAAAGAAAATATATCAGGATGATATACGACGAGATAACCATGGAACTATTCAGATAGCCAGGTTACAACCCGTAAACCAAACAAGGACCGGGGTTGTAACCCTTCGTCTGAACGAAACTTGGTTTTCCACCATTTATCGGCAAGATAATATAAGAAAATCAGGACATGTAACAGGATCAAGACAAGACTAGACTGGTTAGACTCCATCCAATCATTTCACGGCCAAGCAAGAATTACGGCTTGATACTTTAACTAACTAGGGTTATCACATGCCTAGTTACTAACAAGATGCAGTGAGATTACTCCACAGCCACAAGCCCTGCAGACCATCCAGGTTACCCGGGTTAAAAGATTTAGAGTTGAATTCAGGTGGGTACATCGTCCAGGAAATGAATGTACCCTTAGGTAGCTTGAAGGGTGCAACACATGACAGTGTGCTGGAAATGTGCCCTACTCGACGGCAGGCTACAGATCCCAAGGCGTGCCCAGGTAACGGGATTGCCTGTAGCTGGAAGATCTCTTTATGACTAGTGTATTAATCTAGTTATTAGCCTTAGTCCATTTCAATAGGTACTCCTGACCGTGGTACTCAGGAGTCCCCTCCTAGACATGATGCAAGACAGGACTGGATTAGTTGTACAATCACAATCATCCACGGTGTCCAAGTTACTTATACAGGTTATGTCATGTCAGGTAGCCGTCGTAATAGCTTATCAAGATATATCATGTCAGGTTTATCATGTCAAGTTTACTTGTCAGGAGTGTGCCACGGCGGGCCACTATCATGTCATGTCAGGTTACTAGTCACAGCATGTCATGTACAATTATCTTTTCAATCAATCGTGATTTATCAAGTTCAGGACAAAAGGCGTAAGGATATAAAATGGGCATAAACTATCTAATAAAATATCAATACATAGGGCTATAGGAGAGTCATGCGGCTAAGGCATATGCGGCCAGGAATGATCTCATGCGGCTGGAAGAGAACAGCCCATGCGGCTGAACTGATATGGGTTTATGCGGCCCAAAATCTGAGTTCATACGGCTCGGACAGATCGCTCTCAAGGCAGTGCGGACGCGCGGCGCATGCGATAACAGGAGCTTATACGGTCAGGAAGGGATGGGTCTCATGCGGCTGAAGGGAATCAGGGTCTATGCGGCTCGGGGATCAGTCAGTCATGCGGCTGAGAGGACTCGAGTCCTCATGGCAGCGGGAGACTGCGGTCTATGCGGTTCACGAGTATCGGAGTTCATGCGGCTCGGGATGGGCGAAGTCCCATGCGGCTAGCGGGAAGAGAGGGCGCATGAGACTAAGTCTGATCCTTCATGCGGCTGGAAGAAGCAGGGTACATGCGGCTGGAAATGAGCGAGTCATGCGGCTAGATGAGTTCGGCCCTCATGCGGCTCAAGTACTTTCAGCCATGCGGCTGGATAGAACACTTGCCGCATGAAATATTCTTGCGGTCAAGTCAGCACAGTTTATCTTCTCTAAAATTTCAGCGAAGAAGAACACCATGAGAGCCAAGTCCTCAAGCTCCATAACTCCATCATCCGGAGCCCAAATTCGAACTTCTATAGGTCAAAATGGGGTAGAACGAGATTCTCTACAATATGGAACCATCAAAACTCGGAAATAACAAGATTAAATAGATCAAAACCCAAGGATTCCAAAATAATATAAACATAGATCTATAAGAATCTAGCCATGGAAAGTGAAAATGCCAAGTTCTAAAGTAAGTTAGAATGCTGTAGGGAAGAAAATGAAACAATAAAGTCTGAGTTCCTCCATGAAGCAAGTTGCACTTGCCTAGACCTCTTCCTCCTCTCTCTGGTAGGTAAGGAAGTAATGGTGGAGAAGATGATAAAATGAAGAGAGAGAATGGATTAATAAAGGGGTTGGTGGTGGTAGGTAGGGGTTCACCATATAAAACCAATCCCAAACCAAACCACACAAACCGAACCGAACCAAGCCAATCCGAACCATGAATAACCCAAGCCAGGATGGAAACTAAGCAAGGAATCATACAATACAAGGTAAAATACGTACACGTATTCTAAATACGTAATACGGACCACAGGCATTACAGTCCAGGCAACCCAACTAAGCTACACTACTCCGGGAGAACAAAGTCTAGTGGCTCTACTATAAGGCCACGGTCCTGGACTACTCCATCTAGCTCGAGCCCATAATAGGTCGAGCAGTCTGCCTCAGAGTCATCTGTAATATATCATAATAGTATCCTGTCAGGAAAATGAGCAAGTACAAACACTAATAGCGGTTCCATGTGAATTGACAAATTCTATAAGAGACAGTATAATGAACTACAGGACAAAGATATATGAATACTTGGAAACCGTTCGGAAGCTGAGTTACAACCCTTAAACCAAACAAGGACCGGGGTTGTAACTCTTCTCCCGAGCAGAACTTAGTCTCCAATCAAGGTACAATATAAAGGCATATAGAACATGTGAGTAACTGAATATCATAGCATGGTGAGAAAGTACTGAATGTAGAACAGAACAGGATATATGATAAGATAAGTAAATATAAAATGTGCCTTGAATTATTAGAGCGTTATGTGATCGACTTGGGAAACATGATCAGGCTTTCCATCCGACCGGCTATGAACAATGTATACAATAGAGCGGTAAGGCCGGTCACCATGGAAAGCTATGAACGATGAAGGGTAAGGCTTTACCCGTCGTGAGGCGAGGGTATAACTATGAACAATGTGTATAATAGAACAATGTGGGAATTTTGATCACACAACCACTAATAACTCTCCATCTCCGAATAGTATAAAGGATCCGGACATAACACGTCATGACACGGGATTTAAAAGCAGGTGATCAGCCCACTCCCAAGTCCATGTCTATACAAGTACAAGTAACAAGTAACAAGTCGAGTCATGTACCAATATACCAAGTAACCCGGAAACAACATCTTATGACAGGATCCGACATATACTAGTCCGTGAACCATCGTGTTAGAAATCAAGTAAGACACTACAACTGAATCGGATATAGCAGATATCAAGATAATAAAAACTATCAGTAAATGTACTCGCCTGCTGTCCTGAGCTGTAGGGTATATCAATGCTCAGAGTGGTAATCAGAGACCTAATAGATGAGATATTGCATGTTAATTTAGGTTTAACAAGTTAAGAATGATTTATAATGAATGATATGAAATCTAGGTCAAACTAGGTCTCACTGAGTCACACTAAGTCCTGTCAAGTCAATCTAGGTCAAATCAAGTTATATCAAGTCAATCTAAGTCGACTCTAGGTCATACCAGTCATCGCAAGTCAAAACAAGTCGAAGCAAGTCAAACGGGGTCAAGAGTTGGCCTACAGTCGACTTTTAGTCAACTGGTCAACCCTGGTCAACTCTGGTCAACTCTAGGTAAACCCTAGGTCTAACTGGTCAATTGTTGACCAATAGTTGACTTTTAGTCAACTGGTCAACTCTAGTTTGGATTTGGTCCAATTTAGACAAAGTATTGACTCATCGTTAACTTTTGGGTAAAAAATCAACTCTGGGTCAACCGAGCCAAAATTGGTTCAAAAATGACATTTGTAGGGTGTACCTAACAAGTCACCTAAGTTTCAAGTCAATCCGAATACCCGAACTCCGTGTCTTGAAATTACCCGATTACCCCTTTAATACACTTACCCTTAAACCATTCTAACTTGACGCCAAGTGGCCTTCCCTTAGGAATTTTACTCCGGACTTCCTAGGGTAGTAGGGTACTAGCCTATACAACCATTACCTACCAAGTTCCCTAGGGTAAGTGGACATCCAGTCCATCTTACGGTCCATATTGGTCGTTTACCCGTTATCTCGAGTACCGTAGGATACTCGACGATATCGCGTGATACCACTCTCCTAATTCCAAAGGAAGTTCCGATTTCCACCTAGGAGCCTACCCACAAACTCTAATCTATATTAGCTAGGTCCCCTTCAAGTTTGGATGCGTTCCGACGCTCCTAACTCAATATCACCCTCTCACTAAAATCTAATTCACTCACAAACACTCATTCACTCACTCACTTACACATAACACCCATGATACCACACTCATAGGCTCTCATCTATAGGCTTACATATAGGCTAACACCTATAGGCTACTAGCTAACTATTATAGGCTCACATACACACACACATAGCTCACAAACACACACACACAAGGGCTCATAGGGCTGATTTTGGACTGCTACTAGGCTGTCCATACATGGACTGGTTAGGGGCTGCTTTAGGCTGAAATATAGGACAGGTTTTAGGGACTAATGGGGGCTGGATATAGGCTGTTTTGGGACTAAGTGTGGGCTGTAGGGACTGAAATGTGGGAGGGGGGCTATCCATGGGGTATGATGACAGGTTTTGGACTGCTGCTATGGGGCATGCTAAGGACTGGATTGGGGTGCTATGCTAGTAGCTAAGTGACAGGTTTTGGGGGGTTATATAGCTGCCATTGGGGGGGGCATGTTAAGGACAAGTTGGGGGCTAGTATAGGACTTGTTTGGACTGAAACAGGGAACTGCCCATGGGGTGTTTAAGGGACTGTTTGGGACAGCTTGGGGCTGTCCATATGGGACTATTTTAGGACAGTCTAGGCTGGTTACAAGGGGCTGAATTGTGCCAGGTTTTGGGCTGTTACATACTGTCATGAAGGGCTGGAATGGCATGGTTTTGGACTGATTTTGGGAGGGCTGCTTAGGGACAGTTGGGGACAGGAATTTGGGGTGTTTTAGGACAGAATTTGGACAGGTTTGTGACAACTATTTGCTGGTTTGGGACAGCCCATGGGGGCTGTCCAATGTGGACTGATCCCCCCTCCTTAAACCACTCAAATCCTACTCTCTCTATCCCTCTATCACTCTCTCACTCTATACAAACACATACACACACATAACACCAACTTTACATTCCCTCATCCCCTACCCCTTGGCCGAATTCCCACACTACTCAAACACAATAAATGCACACAAATGACACAACAATATTTTTTTTTTGGAATAAGGGTAAATTTATTCCTCGCACTAGGCTGTAAAGGTAATACAATACAACATCACACTACTGCACATGTCCCCCAGAGAACTCAGGAGGACATAACTGATACATCGAATTTCACGTTATGCAGAATTCCTCTAGCAGGTGTAACCAGGCCCTCAAAGATACGCCTGTTCCGTTCACGCCAGATGTGCCAAACGGAAGTAGCAAGACGCACCCAGGCTCGCCTCGTCCACCCCGTATCTCCACCTCTGTGACCTCGAATCCAGCTGATGATGCTCCGAATGTCCCGAACCATGCCAGCTCCCCTCCCCAACTGCCCACATTGCACAGCCCAAATATGCCAAGAGAATGAGCACTCGAAGAATAAATGGCCCATAGACTCAGCCTCTCCCGCACACAACACACACATCGGATCAGGGATATGTACCCCACACCTGATGAGCCTGTCACGGGTCAAGAGTCTCCCCATCAGAAGTCTGTACGCACATAACTGCATCTTACGGGCTATACCTTTAGCCCAAATGAAGTCCCGATCCTCCATCAAGGCGTGCCGATCCCGAACCACCTCGAAGCAGCTCCTGAAACTGAACGTACTCGCTCCACCTGAATAAGAAGTCCCTGTCCATATCCACATATCCCGAGGCTGGCTCGTGACGATATCAATGCGGCGGATCGCCTCACCCAGCTGAGCCGTGAATGGGTAAGCCTCCGGCACCCAAACTCCGTCTCTAATAATCCTGCTGCACCTGAGGCCCCTCGTAGCCTCTCTAGAAAACTGTGAACCCAGGATATCCAGTAAAGAGCGACCCGCGACCCAAGGGTCCTGCCACAAGTCCGTCGAAGCGCCATCCCTCATGGATCGGCAGATAGCAGTCTGAAGCTTAGGTCTACACTTAAGAATAGTCTTAAATGTGACCGAGAAGTTGTTGTCATGCCTGCACGTCCAGAAGCTCTTCCCCTTTAGGTACCTGCTAGCCATCCACTCCGCCCATAAGGAGCCACCTTGGATGAACCTCCATGCCATCTTAATACCTGCAGCCTCCCTGATAGCCCGTAAAGGTCGGAGACCTACTCCTCCCTCCTCCATCGGCCGGCATAGCTGGTCCCAAGAGATAGCATGCAGCCCTCCCTCCAGAGGAAATCCGCACATAGCACCTCCACCTTCCTGATAGTAGCCGTCAGAATCTGAATAGACTGGGACCAGAACATAGTAATCCCCGAGATGACCGACCTAATCAGCTCAATCCGCCCGCCAAAAGAGAGTCCAGCTGCTTGCCAGCCCTCAACTCTCTTTTGTGTGAACTCCACCAGACTGTGGCAATCATGCTCCCTAGCATAGTTCACCGACAGCGGAACCCCCAGATATTTCACAGGAAGCTCCCCTATCTCCACACCCAGCGCAAACGCCCTTTCCTCCTTCAGGGAGCAACTGGAGTTGAAGTAGACCCGACTCTTCTCTCTATTCAGCTGCAGTCCAGAGAGACGCCCGAACTCCTCCATGACCTCAGAGAGCGCCCTCATTCCCTGCATCGACGGACGGAGAAGAACCAGGAGATCATCAGCATAGATCAAGTGCGAGACCACCGGTTTCACAAGCTTGAAGAGCGGGGAAATCTTCTTTTCAAGCACCGCCACATCCACCATACATGTGAAATACTCCATCACCAGAGTGAACAGGTACGGAGACAGAGGGTCCCCTTGCCTGAGCCCCCTGTTGCTGCCGAAGAACCCATAGGGTGTACCATGAATAAGGACTGAGAACGTCGGCGTGCAGATACACTCCTTTACCATAGCAACCCACCTCATATCAAAGCCCATGGACAGCATGAGCTGGCATAGGAACTCCCTGTTGACCGTGTCGTATGCTTTCCTTAGATCCAGCTTCACGCAAGCCTTCATCCCTCCTGGTTTGCAGAACTCCCGAACCATTTCATGGGCAAGCAAACTGTGCTCCGCAATCGATCGGCCTTTAATAAAGGCCGCCTGGTTCGGGGAAACCAGACCCTGCATAATCCCCTCCATCCTCCGACACATAAGATGTGTAATTATCTTGTACAGGTAATTACAGCAGGCAATGGGCCGAAAGTCGGCCAGAGAAGTCGCCCCCTCCTTCTTCGGCACCAGCGTCAGAAAGGTATGATTCAATTCCTTCAGCAGCTTCCCCTCAGTGAAGAACTCCTGCACTACCTCCAGGACCGGACCCTTCAGAACCTCCCAGTGACGCTGAAAGAAGCCACTAGAGAAACCGTCAGGCCCCGGTGCCTTATTGGGGTCAGCTCGCATCACTATCTCCTCCACCTCCTCCATACGGACCAGCGCCAGAAGTCGACTATTGCCCTGCTGCGTGACCAACCTCTTAGGGACAAGAGGAGAGAATACACAGGGGTAGTCTGCCTGCTGATACAGGACGGTGTAGAATCTGACAGCCTCTCTCTGAATCTCAGCGGGGTCTCCAATAAGTCTGCCCTCTCCATCCAACAGCCTAGGAATGCCATTCCGGTGCTGACGGGACCGAATAACATCGTAAAAGAACTTCGTGCATCGATCCCCCTCTTTGAGCTAGGAACATTTCGCCCTCTGAGCCGCAGCGATCTCCTCCTGAAGCCTAAGAGTGTTGACCTCTGCCACAAGGTCTTTCTCCCTAGCCGCCAGTTCCCCGCTCATAATATCCGACGCCAGCCCCTCCTGGACCTCCCGGAGTTCAGCCTCCTTGTCCGCAAGGGGAGACCGCGGCATCTTCTTCACCCAGGCTCGAATACCCCTCTTCACCTGCTTCAGCATATGGACCATCCTGAACTGAGTAGTGCCCGCCCGAGGATTTTGCAGCCCTCTAGTAACCACCTTCTCATAACCTGCAGAAAGAAACCACCCATTGTTGTACCGGAAAGGCCGAGCCTTCCACGTGGGCCTCTCAACCAGACCAACACGAATAGGCGAGTGATCGCTCGTCCCAGCATCCAGACCTTCCGCCACACTATTCGGAAAGAGACGGAACCACTCGCTATGTCCCAAAGCCCTGTCCAGCTGACACGCAATCCTGTTCTGGCTCTGGACCGCCTTGTTGTGCCAGGTCCAAGTATGCCCTGCTCTCTCCAGACCCCTCAGCCCCGTCTGTAGAAGACACCTCTGGAAGTCATAGAGAATCGGATCCGGTACCGGTCTGCCTCCTACCTTCTCATGCCTGTGCAACAAGGCATTGAAGTCTCCCATAAGGAGTAAAGGAAGACGAAGAAGATCCGCCATCCTGCTCAGACTACTAATATCCTCCCAGAGGGTCTCCCGTCTCCTCCTGTCGTTGTGCCCGTACACAGCGCCCAGAATGAAGGAGAAACCCCCCTTATTAACAAAAGACACGCCAATGAGCTGCTGGGTCTTCAAAATAGTGGACCCCTCCCAACTGTCCCTATTCCACCTAACCCAGATCCGAGCCATATCACAGAGATCTAGGTTATGGGAATGGGCCCAACTGGCAGACGTCCTGCGGTTCAGCACAGCCTCCCCCCGGATCTTGGACTCCAACAGCACCACAATGTCACACTTCTCCCTCCTCAGCACACTAGTGAACTCCCTCCAACGCCCGATAGAGCACCCGCCTCTAATGTTCCAGGCCAGGACCGACATTAAGACTTAATGTTTGGACCCCCTAACCCAACATCAGGCAGAACACCCGAGGGAGGTGCCCCGCCCTTCTCACTAATATCTCCCTCGGCCGGGGAATGACTCCTCGAGACGAGTGACCCATCTGTCCCGGTGACCTCCTCCTCCAGCGCTCCAGGTTGCTCCACGTCATCCATGAACTCCCCATCAGCGGGGACAGAAGTCGACCCCCCCATCGAGGAGGGAGCAATGTGCTCCTGGATCTGTCCATACGTCAGGGCCCACACCGGGTTATTCCCCGTATCTGTGTTCGAACCCCTCAACTGTGGAATGTCCTCCAGCGTCGCTGTCGCTTGCCGCTTCCTACTGTAGACCTGGATCTCCTGGGAGGCTGGCACATTCTGACTGCTCCCTAGAGCACTCAAGCTCCGTGTTACCATCTTCCTCTGTCCATCGAAAGGAACCATCACACCCTGCATCCTCTCCTGTACCGCCAACCCATCCTCCACCCCCATCACGATATCCTCTACCTGCTCTTCTTCCTCCACTCCATCAACCGAGTCCAGCACTGGCTCCCGCGACATCTCCTCTCGCTGATCCGCCTGCCCATATGACTCCCGGCTACGGGTACAACCATTGGGATCATGACCAAAGCACTCACAACGGGTACACTTGGGGGGGACCCACTCATACACAACAGACTGTCTCAGAACCGCACCTCCCTCCTCGAACCCCACCTCCCTTGGGAGCTCCATCCCAGCGGTAATCTCAACGAAAACCCTGGCGTACATAAGCCGCGAGCGGAACGCAGTCGCCTCATCCGTCTTGATTGGCTTCCCGATCAGGCTAGCAAGGCGCATCAGGAGGGGAACGCTCCAGTATCTCACCGGGAACTCAGGGAATCTAATCCAAACCGGAATGGCATTAAGCACCTCCTTCTCACACCGGAGGTCTGGAGTCCACTCCCTCAGATAATCAGTCTCCCGTCAAACGACCAAGGTCCCCCCTGGACGATCCTGATCATATCCTCCTGAAGCCCAAACTTCACCAGATAGAATCCATTTTCCCTGGAGAAGATCTCCATACTCCCCTTCGGCCTCCATACCCGCTCAGCATATCCCCGTATCTGCCCATAGAAGGGCTTACTCCCCAGCACATATACGACTAGCGTATTCTGCCAAAATTTAGTGATCTCAGCAACCTCCTCCGCCGGAAAGACAGCCCTGTAGCCCCCCTCCACCATCTTGGGCGGCACGTACTCCATGGAAGTCGCAGTCTTCGTCACCACAGGGGAACACACATCCCTCCAGGATCTGGGCCGAATATCTGCCTGTGTAGCCCTGGTAGGGGCCCCCACCGCTTCCCCTCCCTGTCTCGGCTTCTCCACCGCAACCCCCTTTCCTTTCTCAGCCACCGTCGCCCTAGGTCTCCGTGCGTTACCCCCTCTGCCCGTCCCTCCCCCAATCCGACGTGGGGCACTACTCCCGCCCATCGTCCTGACGACCTGTCTCCCAGGAATTCCAGCCCCCAATGCTTGAGAATGAGAACCCCCACGTCCGCCACCCCGTCTCCTGGAGACCGTCGTCCACCCCTCCTCTCCTTCACCTCCCTTTCCCGGGTCAGCTCCGAAAGTGAACATCACGCCAGTCGAGGTCCTCCCTGACACCGTACCCGACCCTCCTGCCGACCCCGAACCTGACCCTCCTGCCCCCCCCCCCCCCCCGCCTGGGGGGGTCCCATCCCCCGCAGCCGCCGTCCCCCCCCCGCCTGGGGGGGAACCTTCCCGCGCGGCGCCAGCCGATGCCCCCCCCTCGCCTGGGGGGGACCCAGAAACCGCTCCCAGCGCTGCCGACCCCCCCCCGCCTGGGGGGATCCCACCCCGAGCACTCCCAGCCCCCTCCGGATCCCCCACTCCGCCGTCTAGGGTTTGGCTTCCCCCATTATGGGTGCTCTTGCCACTTTTCTTCTTCCTCCCCCCCTCGCTAGCGGATCCGGGGGCCGAGGGGGAGGAACGTTCGCAAGATACGCGGATGCCCTAGCGGCGCTCGAAATCACCTTTTCTCCAGAGCTCCAAGCCATTTTCTCTAACACACAACAATATATATATATATATATATATATATATATATATATATATATATATATATATATATATATATATATATATAAACACATATATATATATATATATATATATATATATATATGTGAGTGTGTGTTTTTATATATATATATATATATATATATATATATATATATATATATATATATATATATATATATATATATATAAATATATATATATATATATATAAATATATATATATATATATATATATATATATATATATAGACACACTCTCACTTATATACATATATAGAGACACACACACACACTAACACAATAAATTTAGGAGTGCCTAACCACTTAGATGCAAATCCAATTATTCTAGAAGTGTCCAAATTTGGGGAAAACTCAAGGACACAACCATAAATCACAACTTCTCCTAGGACACTCCAAACGGACTCAAACTTGACACGAATAGGGACACAACCTCGGAGATAAATCCTACGGGGTCCAAACTAATTTACATGATGAAAAGAATAAAAAAGAGAATATGTTGTACCTATCGGGAGATGGATTCCCAATGGAAAATTCCTCCGACACGGCTCCGACACAAAAAATTGTTTAGGACACACCCACTTCACTTCTTGCTCCCAAAAGTTTGAAGAATCACTACTTGGGATAGAGGAAGAGATCGATGGAAGAAAAATGGGAAGAGGAAGTTTATTTTGAGATGAAATCCAAGGATTTCTATTCTTGCTTTTGAGAAGAAAGCTTGGAGAAGAAGAAGAAGAAGAAATTTGAAGTGAATGAATGGAAGAAGAAGGGAATGGGGTGGCTGGCCCTATATGGGAGGTTTGGGCACTTGCTATTTACAAGTTTGCCCCTCCCTTTACTTCTATGCTAAGTTAGCTTCCTAATTTGGTTTTGGGAGTTAGTTTGGACCAAATAAAAATCCTAATTAGGCCTAAACACTCATGGGGGACTAGTCCAAACTCTTAGACCTAAATGTTAAGTTTGGTGGATCATGGCTAATTAATGTGTTAAACACAACTCAAGTCGAAATTCTCCGGAGTCCCGAATTAAGTCGGAATGCGATAAAATTCGAACCCGACTCCTATAATCATTAAATATTAATATCCATGAAATAAAATTCCCAAAAATATTCTAAAATAAAAATTACCATTTTACCCCTATCTTGGAAAAGTGAGGGTGACACATGCACAGGCCTGTACAATGTCTAGTAGACAAAGAGAAGGTATTGTAACATATACAAGAAAGCCTTCAATTAACGCCATTTGATGTAGAACTGACAGCGGAAGAAGTGAAGCTTCATGAAGAAATTCGACGACTTCGATTCCAGGAGGAGATACGGTTGAAGCAACAGGCCAAATGTTCCTGGCTCACGGACGGGGATCGTTGTACTAAATTTTTTTACGCCACCATCAGAGCACGACAACACAGGAATAACATAACGCGTCTTATTGACGCTGAAGGTAATTCTATTACTCAAGATTCCCGTATGCAAGAGGTGGCTATTTTGTTCTACAGGAACCTCTATAACCAGACCGGATATGCGGAGGAGTTCCCGGACCTCATATGCAAGCGGATTGTCACTAAGGAGGGGAACGCGGAGCTTCGCAGGAGAGTCTCCATGGAAGAAATAGAGCAGGTTGTCAAGAATGCTGATTCCAATAAATCGCCGGGTCCAGATGGATTCAATGCGGCTTTTTATAAACAACACTGGCTCCTAATGAAGGACTTGCTTTTTCAAGTAGTGGATGATTTCTTCGAGTCGGGGCGCCTACTACGCCAGCTGAACCATACTTTTCTCTCCCTTATTCCAAAGAAGAAAGGAGCTACAGAATTGGGCGATTTCAGACCTATAGCCTGTTGCAATTTTGTTTATAAAGTTATTACTCACATTATGTGTAACAGGATGCAGGAGATTATGCAGGAACTTATATTAGCTAATCAGGCGGCTTTCATCAAAGGGCGCTCGATTGCTGAAAATTGTCTCCTTGCACATGAGTTGGTTCGAGATTTTAACAAGTCAGGGGGGAAGAAAGGATGCATAAAGCTTGACCTGCGGAAAGCTTATGACATAGTGAATAGAAAATTTGTGTGCCAAATGCTGGAATGTATGGGATTCGAAAGGTGGTGGATTGATTGAATAGAAGAATGTATATCCACGCCATCCTTCTCAGTAATCATCAACGGCCAACCTAACGGGTTTTTCGACAGCAATAGAGGTTTACGACAGGAAGATCCTCTTTCCCCCTACTTGTTCACAGTCGTGATGGAGTATTTTACATGTTTGATGGATGTGGCGGTTCACAGGAAATGCATAATTCCGTTGTATCGTCGCATACAACCTAGTATCTCCCATTTAATCTACACAGACGATCTTCTGGTTTTTTTTAGAACCATCAGAGAAAAGCATAACATCCTTATTACAGGTTCTAGCGGAGTTCGAGAAGCTGTCGGTTTGGTGCTTAACAAGGAAAAATCACAGGCATTTTTCAGCAGGGATTGTCCGAACAAGGAGCACTGGGCGGCGATGCTCGGGATTGATCAAGGCCAGCTTTCGGTCCGTTACCTGGGAATCCCTCTGTCTATCAATTATGCAGGTAATATGGAGTGTATGGGACTGGTCAAATATATACATGGGCGTCTCGAAGGATGGCAATCTCAACTATTATCTTTCGGGGGTCGGATAGAACTGGTCAGGTCGGTTATTTGGGCGATCACTTCATATTGGCTTCAGTCGATTATTATTCCAATCGGAATTATGAAGGAGATTGAAAAACTGTGCGCTAACTTCGTGTGGAAAGGGGGACTGCATACGATCGCATGGGATGAGCCGTGCCAGAAGAAAGAGGAGGGAGGCATCGGATTACCTTCTCTTCCGACCCTCCGGGAGACTGCAATATTGAAGTTGGGTTGGCGACTCATCACAGGGGAGTCGCTTTGGGCAAAATGGATGAGAGCCAGATATGTCGAAAAGAAGAACTTCTGGACGTTGAGCGGGGATAAAAACACGTCCGTCACCTTCAAAAAAATTCTAACTCAAAGACAAACTCTGAAGAATTACATCAGTCGAGAGATATGCGACGAGCGTGCGACAAGCATTTGGATGGACCCATGGCTCAATAAGAGCAGCTTGATCGATCGGCTAGGATGGCCAACCTTCGAGATTATCGGGAATGAGTCATCGGTGGATATGCTTATTGAAAATGGCAGGTGGTGCGTCAAGGATAGGCATCTTAACAGCTTGCTTGGAGATGAGATAAGGAATACTCCAATCACTGGAGGTCAAGGAGCGGACCGATGGATGTGGGATGGGTCGGCGACCGGGAGATATGCACAACGGAATGCTTATGAGAGATTAAGACTAGTTTTTCCAGCCGCCCCATGGGCGGAAGTAATATGGGTAAAGGGAGCAGCGGGGAAGATGAAGCTGTGCTTATACAAAGCGGTACGGGATAGACTCCTATCAAAGGAGAGGCTCATTCGCTTTGGGGTCCAGATTCCAGATGGCCGCTGTGTTCTTTGTGGAAGAGGAGACGAAATGCGAGATCATATCTTCTTTCAGTGTTCGTTTTCAGGGAGAGTATGACATCATTTCAGAGGGCAGGTGGGAATGCCGAGTGGAGGGCTAGATACTCTACTAGAAATAGTAGAAGAGATCAGGGGGATGCGAAGCAAAGGGGACCAGATATTTAAACAAATTAGGCTTCGGTTATTATCGGTGGTTTGGCATGTCTGGCGGGAACGCAACAACAGAATATTTGAAGGGAGAAGCGCCTCTCTATCTGCCCTTCTGAATAACATAACAAGTGATCTTCATATACTGAAGTAGTTAGAATCAAGGAGGAGATATTTGTACATAGAGTAATACTGAGATTGTAAGAAATTCCTATTATTAATAAAGTACCTTTGCTTCAAAAAAAAATATATTTCTATGTAAATTTATGAGTTGTTTTAAACCGCATCATAATAGTAGAGATATTTCTATAAAAATTAATTTTAATATAAAATATTATAAAGTAAATTTATTTTTGGGCTAATTTTCAACTAAATACCGCAATTATTATTATTTTTTACAGAGCTAAATATCTTAATTATCAAGTGTTTTAACTTGCCTATACTTTCATATCGTACCACTAAATACCCCATAGTTATGGTGAAGTTTCAAGTCGATATCATTTTTTTTTAAGTGTCCTTTTCTCCGGGCCGACGAGCAACGCCAAAGAGAGTTTCGAACCGTATCCATCCTTACGGGACCCTCGGGTGTACCCAATGGACTACACCCCACAGACAAGTCGATATCATCTGTTAGTCAACAGTTAATTTTTTTGTCCCAACAAATAAAATGTTATTTTTTTTACCAAATTAATTCTAATATTTATAAATTATTCTCTCTCTCTCTCTCTCTCTCTCTCTCTCTCTCTCTCTCTCTCTATATATATATATATATATATATATATATATATATATATATATATATATATACCGTCATTTTGTGTTTCTCTACCATAACCACCGCCTCCTCTCTTTTTTCTTACTCCCGTATAACCTAATTTGTTTTTGTGTCCTCCAAAATTTTGGTGTCCCATACAGTCATCATATTTGTCCTATGTTAGGGTCAACCATGATAAGAAGAGAATATCTACTGTTAATTGAAAAAAAAAAAGGCTAATGCCTCGTGCTTTCTTTTTCATACGTCTCAACATGTCATTTTGATCCTTGAGCTACGTATTTAAGTTATACAATTGTTGTAGAGCGTTTTTAAGTTATTTCAAGTTTAGCACCATTTATATTTTAATTATAAAAATTTTATGTACGAAAAATGTAAAGTCAAGTATCTTAGTTCAAGTAGGGGTGTAAACGGACCAGACGGACACGGACAGTCCACTGTCCGTGTTCGGTCCGTTAATGAAAATGAGTTCGGACGGACGGACACGGACAGTTCATTGTTCAAGTTCGGGCCGAACGAACACGGACAACCACTGTTTGTTAATTCAATCGGACGGTCCGCGGACAAATTAAATATATTACTAAAAGTTATTATTTTATCAAGATACCTTAATAGTTGGTTCAAAAAATCTAGTTGAAAGAAAATACAATTGAAGGTTATAGAATACAACAAACAATAGTAAAAGGATAACAAAAATCGAGACGGGACAACAAAAATTTGATGCAAAACCAAAAATATTATGACATAATTGATACAAAACCAAAAGGAGTCTCCACTATCGGACTGTTCGCGGACGAATTCGGACCGGACATGGATATGACCGTGTCCGGGTCCGATTTTTAATCGGACAAAAAAAAATGTCCACGTTTTGTTCGTTAATGAATCGGACGTTACGCGGTCGAACCATTTATCGAGCCGGACACGTACGGACAACGGACTACTTTGTCCATTTTACACCCCTAAGTTCAAGTGTTACGTCAAACGTAACAGCTAATATTAATAAATATTGAACGTAGATAAATTTAAATATATATATTTGGTAAGCGTACCGTGAATGGATACTTTTGCTAATATTCTATTAAAGTAGCAAACTGTGGTTAATTTTTAAAATTTTACTACAAATTCATAACCGGTCTAGCTGGAAAATTTTAGGACGACATATTCATACTAGTTTTTATTATAAAATTGAATATATGATAGGAAAGTTAATCTAGTCATTTAAATGGCTTCTTGTAGCGGCCTAAATAGTAACTTTGTCGGCAAACTAATTAATAAACAAGACTAGATAATTAATATTAATTTGTTATTAACAAACTTAAACAATAAGAATAGGAACCTACTATCAATTTTGAGCAGGACTCAAGTGATAGTGTGTACAGGAGAATGCATTTTCCAATATTGTGTAGATAGGTGGGCTAGACAAAAGTGGACTAGAACGTATATTAGAAGACCTTCCAAATTAATATTATTTTACTTTAGAGAAACTTCTAAATAAGTAAGTTAATTATATATCCATATTGTTGGATGTGAATCCCAACCTATATGAAAAAGAAAAAAAAAAGAGCTTGACGAGCACTATCTGTGTAAAAAAACTCGGAAAGTCGAGGCATGTAGGCTTTGAATTGCAGGATTCTCGCTTAAACTGCAATGTTATGCTCTTAGGCCTTGTTTGGTTCACGGAAGAAAAATTGATTTTCTTGTATTTTCCATGGAAATGAGAAAGTAGAATTCCTGTCACATTTTCTTTCCGTTGTTTGGTAAAACAAGAAAACCACCTAGAAAAGACCATTTGATTTCCTTTCCAGTATTTGGTTGGTGCGGAAAATGAAAGCAAAAATATATCAATGTTCCAATAATATCCTTACCTTTTAAAATAAAAATGACATTATGAAAATCCAAAGGGATCCAGAATACGAGGAGTTAATGGTAAATAAGCAATAACACATGGTTAGTTTTGTAATAATTTTTTGTAATAAATGTTGAAAAATGAGAAGGAAAAATCAATCCCATGGATCATAAGTGGAACCATGTTCCCTTCCATTTTTCCTCTTGTCAGGAAACTGATTTCCAAGTTTGTGGCTACCAAACAAAAAAAAAAGAATAACTTTCCTTTTCTGATTCCTTAAATCCGTAAAGCAAACGAGGCCTTAAAATAAACACGTCGAGGAGCAGTGCAGCAATTCATGGATGCATATTTTTCCAAACTTCATTGTCATGAACCCGAGATAAAATTGCAGCAGGTTTGTTTGCAGGCTGTGCAGACAGCACCTCATCTCTTCATGTTTGCGTACAAGCAGCCATTCCAACATCCAAAAATGTTCTCTAGTTTGTACAGTAACAAGTTGACATTCAGTCAACTTCAATGTTGTAAAAGCCAGACCAGACCGACGGTTGGACCGAGTCTAACCGGTTTAAACAAAAAAATCGGTCCGGTTCGACTAAAACCAGGTCTTTTAAAGAATCGTCGATTTTTTGTCAAAATCGGATTCAACTGATGAACCGGCCGAACCAGTTCACAATTGAACCGATCAATTTTGGTTATTTTTCATTGTAAAAAAATTCAAAATAAATTATCATGTGAAATTTGGATCATTTGAGACTTTATTTGGTTTTAATCGACCTTATAGTTGTAAAATTAAACCAAACTAACATACTTATGATCAAATCAAACTAAACCAAGAAGTAAATATAGATATTTTACCTATTTAAACCAAACCAAACCAAACCAAGTCTATTGAACTCCATTTGAACCCCGGTTGAACCCCGGTCCGACCTATACCAAAAAATTTCGATTCGATCATCGGTCCGGTTTTTAAAACATTGGTCAACTTCACTCTCGGTACATAACAATTAATGTCAATGAATACACAGTAGCTACAATCACTTGCATAGAAAATAAAGATAATGGAAGCAATAACCCGAATAAGACTTGTATTATATGCAAAATTTTCCGTATCTTTCAAAATGTACAATACTTGTGTAAAAGATTCGAATTAATATGTAAATTTTAAGCATACGAAATATTAAACGTATTCCACACAAACTATTAAAAAATTTGGCAAAAAATATATGGTGGAAACATGTTTAATAAACCAAATTTGACAACGTATTTAAGAATGTGAAGTTTCTAACATTAATATTTTCATTTTTTTTGAATATTTAACCAAATTTTTGAACGTATTTTTTTTATTTGCACTCAGCCGATTTATAATCGTACTTTTGTTGTTCCGAAAATTTTCCTTTTGCGGAATTGCTAACAAAACTCTGAACACAATCTGTACAAATTGTAGAGTAAAGCTGAAGTGCAACCTTTTCTGGATGGAAATTAAGTCATCCCATACTATACATGATGAGATGGAACGATGGGATGGATGTGTTGGCGCCTGAACTGATGCAAAGGTTCTTCACTGAACCGCCAGCCGCTGGAGATGATCAAGGAATACCTGGAAGCTGACATCATCCGTGAATATGACATCTCCACCAGGAGGGGGAGGATTCTCAGAGTTGTATGTAGCCGAAGGATTCAACTTTGCCAATAGGAAACGAGCCTGCACCATTGGAACAAAATCGACATATCAGCCTCTAAAAGTTGAACATCAGAAGTTACCATCTTTCACTTCACATGCTAGTGCAAAATATGCTGTTGCAAAAGTTAATATAGAGTCGGAATTTTTTGCAAAGTTCGTGTAATTTAGTCCGATACAGGAGCACTGCGTGGTTGATATATAAGAAGCTGGACTCGATATCAACTACCAACGTCAGGGCCTCACAAACCCATCGGAACTCATGAGTAGTTTGAAATGCCTTTCAAAGATGATAAGTACCAAGTATCTGGTTTAAAAAGTGCAGAATAAGGGAAGCAATCAGTATTCTCTATCATGAATATAGCCCAGCTCAAATTCCGACATGTTATCTATAAAGTGCATTCAAACAGCAAATCACAGTGAAGCAAAGTTATATATGGCTGACCTTCTCCATTTTACAACTGGCCATATAAAAGGCCTCTGGCAAAATTCATGTCATTATCCAATAAAATTCCTGAAATCGGGCTACTTTAGTTATTAATAATATTATATGTAAAAGATTCCTCGCGATGCATCATGAATAAAATACATGGAATCCATGATTATGAATAGGTGTTATGATCCTTGCACTGGACAAAGGACTTGCAAAAGCAACAGAGCAAAACCAAAGCAACATAGGTTTCTCACTCCAGGTGCCTATTGTCTTCGCCAAAATTTACACCAAGTTTGCAGCCAACATAATATCAGCAAGTATGGTTCCGTCTATATGAGGTTTATGACAAAGAATGTGTTACCTGAGAACCATATTGATCGCAAACGACTAAACGAGGAACAGGAAGCCGCTCCTTGATTATGGCATCAGCATCATCTTGAGGAGTTTGCAGCAATTGAGCAAATGCCTGCAACGTTATAACCATTTCATGACATGGAAAGACCAAAAAGAATATAAGGGAGACAACTTTATTCAAAGTAAAACTTAGACCAATTGTCAATAGAAAAATAAATGGCTCGATGACTATGTTGAAAGGAAATTTGTATCACTGTAGCCTGTAGTTAGAAGTAGATCAATCTTCCAAAGTATATAGCATTATACAACTTCATTAAGAGATTAAAGTATGTTGGCAACCTCTGTTGTTTGAACCAGCCTGGCAGGCAGAATAATGTGTCCTTTTATAGTGCTAGGTCATTGTCAACTTATGAATACAATAAATGTGTCCAACTTTATTGATTAATTAACTGTTGAGAACTAATAAGGGATTTAGTCCCCAGACCCGGCTCCAGGGGGAGGCAGGCTAGGCGCAGGCCTAGGGCCTCCTCCCCCCCAAGGGGCCTCCAAAGTCTGTTGGCTCTAGCTAGCCATATGGATATGGTCAAGAGAATGAAGGCTAAAAAAAAAAAAAAAAACTAAGGATGGCTTCAGCTCAGGCGGGCCTACTAGAAGCCACTGTGCCAATTGGCAATTAATGCATTAAAACCTATCCCCTTGGAAGAGGAAACATCAAACATGCAGTTAAGCATTCCTCCATCAAACCTGTCCTTTCCGCCCAAAAAATTGCTCAACGAAAAAAAAAAAGAACGAAAGGGAAACAACAAACTTGAAGATTTTTTGAAACATGAAGATGATTCTGATATTGATGCACCTGAATTATTTTCAGAATTACAGTTGTTGAGAAAATCATTACTGGAGTGGTTAACCAAACCAATTGAAGTGTTGGAGTATATCAAAAATTTGCGTCTTGGTTTTGCTTGGATAGCTTATAGAATAATATTGACTATACCAGTTACAGTAGCTACTGCCGAAAGAAGTTTCTCCAAGCTGAAGTTGATAAAAAACTACCTCCGATCAACTATGTCACAAGATAGATTGAACGGTTTGGCCATGTTGTCTATTGAGAAAAAAATGACAGCTAAACTTGATCACAATGATTTATTTGACAATTTTGCACATGAAAAGGCGAGAAGAGTATGAACTTTTACTTCTTAGATTTAGTTTAGTGATATTTGGTTTCATTTTTTTTAAAAAAAATTGGAGGTCGACGTTGCTTAATATATTGAATCTTGATAAAAATTTGTGTATTCAAGGACTAACTATATCGTAATTTGGATTTATTGGATTTGTTGAATTAATAAAAATAATTATATAGAAGGATAAGGGCCTAATTTATAGGACTTGTCTAGGGCCTCCAAAATGCTGAAGCCGGTCCTGTTAGTCCCACATTGGAAAATGTAACATGAAGAGGAGCTAGACTCCCTATAAGTAGTGGAGTAGCCAATCAATAAAAATATAGAACCATTATTCTCTACAAGGTATCAGAGCCATAACAAAAAAAATATATTTTTTTTCTCACCCCACCTGCCGAACCCCCCCCCCCCCCTCTTGCCGACCCTAACCCTAACCCTAACCCCCCCTCTTGCCGACCACCCCATTGCCGACCATCCCCCCCCCCCCCCCCCCCCCCCCCCGGCCCCCGTCGTCCCTAACCCTAACCCCCCTGCCGACCACCCGCCGCCGACCCCCCCTGTCCCGCCCGACGTCCCCCCCCCCACCCCCTGCCGATCCCCACCCCCTGCCGAACCCCCCCCGCCCGACGCCCCCCCCTGCCGATCACCACCCCCTGCCGACCCCCCCCCCCCCACCTGCTGCTGCCCGCCCGCCCGCCCCCCCCTCTTCCACACCTGCTGCTGTAACCCCCACTTTTTTTCCCATAAAAAAAAAATATATATATATATATATATAATATAACAAACCCTACTTTGCGAGAGAGATTATGTGGATAGTTATTTGACGACGGATAGATGTCAAATGCTTTATTTGCACCTTCTGTTCCTAGATTACGCCCTCCGGAATTACAAATGCTTTATTTGTTTTCTGTTTTCGATCTGCAAATTAGGTTTTCCATGCGCGCGCCGGTGTTGGCCATGTTAACAGCGCATTCGTACGGTCTCTGTTGAAGACTTTACATAACGACGACGACGACGAAGCCGACGACGACGACGAAGCCAACGAAGACGACGACGACGACAAATCACCGTTGAAGACGCCATGGATTCGATCCGTGGTAAACTGGCAGCAGATGAGATGCAGGCCTTGGTTGATGATATTTTATCAAAGAGATTAACCGAGACGACCCCACGTGTGATCCATACTGATGTGGATCCGTCACCCTACAAAATGGGGAAGCTGGACAAGCTGGAGACGAAGTTGGAAGGCACGTCTAATTACTTGAAATGGTCACGGCAGGCCATACGGACGGTGAAGGGACGTGGCTTGGTTGGCTACGTCAATGGCCAAACCAAGGCGCCAGATGATCCCTCCTCAAAGGAGTTTGCTGTTTGGGGCATTGTCAACAATGTTGTGGCTGGATGGTTGACAGCCTCCTTGACCGACCAGGTGTCGGAAAATGTAGAGGCGATGGAGGCTGCTGCTGATATATGGCGTACTTTGAAGGATATGTACTCAGGCTCGGGCAATCCTATGCGGGTCTTCCAACTGCAGGATGAACTTGATAGGGTGGCCCAGGACGACCGCACCATCTCTGAGTATGCGGCACTGTTGAAGAAGTTCTGGTCTGATCTGGATCATTATGATCCTCTTGGGATGGAAGATGCCCAAGTCGAACCAGCATTTGCGAAACATTTCCAAAAGTTCTTGGATTATATTTCGCGACAACGGATGATGAAGTTCTTGAAGGGTCTTAACCCCGTGTTTGAGAATAGAAGGAATGTACTCCTGGCACAGCCCACGCTTCCCACCTTAGAAGAAGCCATAGCTGCCATGGCACAAGAAGAGGCTCGCTTGAAGTTGATGCCCAACAAGGGCTCTTTCCACGGGGAGCAAGCCACTGTTGACAAGTCTGCCCTTGCCGCCTTCAATCAGCCTCCCTCTGTGGCCGGTGTTTGCCACAACTGTGGTGACTCAGGACATTACATTAGATTTTGTCCAAAGTCCCTGCATAGTCAGTCGAGCGATCGTGGACGGGGCCGCGGTGGACGTCGTGGTGGTCGAGGCGGTCATGCTAGTAGAAGGAAAAATTATTCTGGCGGACACAAAGCTAATCTGGCGGAGGAAGGGGACGACAATCACCTGGCTGAGTTAACCCCTCTTGAGAAGGAGTTCCTCGCAAAGTTACGCGGCACGAAGTTGGGTTCGGACGACAGTACTGGGGCGTCCTCTACCTCGGGGGACCACATCACTTGCTTTGCCCAAACCGGCACAGGTATACCTGCGCGTGCTCTTGCAGCAGCTGTCCACCAACCGGGTTGGATTATGGACTTTGGGACATCTCGCCATGTCACGGGATCCCGCGGTGAGTTCCAGGACTATACTCACCTACCGACGCCGGAGAGCATTCAGACTGCTGATGGTAACTCCAGCCCTGTCATAGGTAAAGGCACTGTCGCATGCACCCCTTCTCTCACTCTCACCAATGTCTTACATGCTCCGTCTTTTCCTGTCAATCTTCTTTCTATTAGTGCCATTATCCTTGATCTTAACTGTACTGTTTCCTTTGACATTCCTACGATGACTTTTCAGGAGAAGGGGACAGGACGACGACTAGGGACTGGCACATGGCATAAGGGGCTGTGGTACTTGGACAGGACTGGACAAAGCTTTGGCATCTCTGGTAGCAGACACACCACCGGAAGATTCACGGCGCAGTGTAGAAGATGAATTGCTCCTCCACCACCGGCGTGTCGGTCATTCTTCTTTTAAAATTATTAGTCGAATGTATCCGTCCTTATATCAAAGGGCTAATAAAGAGAAATTATTTTGTCATGCTTGTGAGTTGGGTAAACATACCAGAAGCACGTATGTGAGTTCTGGTAGTAGAAGTTCGGCTGCTTTTGATATGATACATTCAGACGTATGGGACCCTTGTCCTACAACCAGTATTAACGGTTTTCGATGGTTCGTCGCTTTTATTGATTGTTATACTCGCGTGACATGGGTGTACCTTATGAAGAATAAAAGTGACGTCTTTGAGGCATTTTGGGACTTTCATCGCCGGGTAGAAACTCAATATGGCACTAAAATTAAGTGCTTACTGTCTGACAATGGGACGGAGTATACAAATAGGAAGGTTACTGAGTATTTATCCACTCATGGCATACTCCACCAAACTTCCTGTGCCTATACACCGGCACAAAATGGTGTGGCCGAACGGAAGAACAGACACCTGCTGGAGGTCGCACGGACGATGATGCTGGCTATGAATGTTCCGAAACACTTATGGGGGCAGACGGTGTTAACGGCATCTTATCTCATCAACAGAATGTCATCTCAGGTATTGGACTGAAAGACACCGCTGGAGATGCTTACTGGTGCAACCACGTACACTGTTCCACCGAAAGTATTTGGGTGTGTATGTTTTGTCCAAGATAATAGGCCCGGAGTTGGCAAACTGGATCCTAGAGCGGTTAAATGTGTCTTTGTCGGGTACACGGCAACTCAGAAGGGTTACGCATGTTGGAGCCCAGTTGAGCGGAAGATGTTTGTAAGCATGGACGTTACATTCAGAGAACTGGAACCATATTATGGTTCGGATGACGGTTCGGCGTTTGGTGACACACCTAACATAGAGGATGTTAGATGTGAGGGAAAGAAATTAAGTCCATCTGTGGTAGTCGGATCGGTCCCATGTCCGGTCATAGAAAACTGGACGAAAGGGGGAGAAAACAGTGACTCCGATACAAAAGGTGAAGAAGATACATATGTTAAACAGGAGGAGCAACAGACAATGGAAAAGGAACAGGGGGAGCAGCAGACAATGGAAAAGGAGCTCCAAGTCTACAGAAGGAGACAGCAGAAGTCCAGTACTGTGCCTGTACCGTGCCCTGTGCCTACTGTACCAAGTCCTTCGTCTACTCCTGCTCCAACTCCTAAAGATGTTGCCTCCGCACAGAATCAATCTGATTCTGATGCGGATCTCTCTGACTCTGATGATATGATCTCTCCACCACCTATTGCTCCCTTAAGGAGATCTTCTCGCATCAATACGGGTAAGGCTCCTAGTCGTTTTGATGATTATGAACATGATATTGCCAACTACCTGTCTTATTCTAACATTTCTTCGAATTATCGAGCCTTCATTGCATCATTAGACTCTACTTCGTTGCCCAAAAGTTGGCAGAAAGCAAAGAAAGATCCAAGGTAGAAAGCTGCAATGATGGAAGAACTTGGGGCACTGGAAAAAAATAAGACGTGGGAGCTGGTTCCATTACCCAAAGGGAAGAAAACTGTAGGATGCAAATGGGTGTACACAGTAAAGGGGACGTCAGAAGGAAAGGTGGAACGATACAAGGCAAGGTTGGTTGCAAAGGGATACACATAATCATATGGCATTGACTATGATGAGACGTTTGCTCCAGTAGTGAAAATGAGCACTGTAAGAACTCTGGTCTCCATTGCAGCAAACTATGGGTGGAAGCTATACCAATTAGATGTGAAGAATGCCTTTCTCCATGGGGACCTACAAGAAGAAGTGTACATGGAACTCCCGCCAGGGTGCTATGCTACAGAATCAGACGGAAGGACGTCGCATGGAAAAGTATGCAAACTAAAGAAGTCGCTATATGGGCTCAAACAATCTCCTCGAGCCTGGTTTGACAGATTCAGAAAGGCTGTTACAGGCATGGGATACTATCAAGCAAATGCAGATCATACTGTCTTTCTTCAGCATGCAAGAGGCCACATTACTATACTTGCTGTATACGTGGATGATATAGTAATCACAGGTGATGATGAAGCCGAGATCGCTAAGCTGAAATCAAAACTCGCGAAGGAGTTTGAAGTGAAGGATCTAGGAGCGATGAGGTACTTTCTAGGTATCGAGGTGTGTGAAGGCGAACAAGGAATTGTTCTCTCACAAAGAAAATACACACTAGATCTGCTGAAGGAGACAGGGATGCTGGAATGCAAAGCAGCAGTCACCCCAATTGACCAGAAGTGCAAGTTGGGAGCAGAAGCAGGAGAGCCAGTTGATCGTAAAAGATATCAACGACTTGTAGGAAAATTGATTTATCTGGGGCACACTCGTCCTGATATCTCATTTGCGGTGAGTGTAGTAAGTCGCTACATGCATGATCCAAGAACGGGTCATATGGATGCAGTGTTTCAGATCTTGAGATATCTGAAAGGGACGCCGGGGAAAGGGCTATGGTTCAAGAAGAATGGATGTATAGAAGTTGAGGGATACTGCGATGCAGACTGGGCAAGCTGCATAGACGATAGAAGGTCTACCACGGAATATTGTGTCTTTGTAGGAGGAAACTTGGTCTCATGGAGAAGCAAGAAACAGTCTGTGGTAGCACGGTCTACAGCTGAAGCAGAATACAGAGCAATAGCTTTATGAGTGTCGGAGTTGCTGTGGGTGAAAGCGTTGCTGACAGAGTTGAAGCTGGACAAGGGAGCACCATTACGTCTTCTGAGCGATAGTCAAGCTGCAATAAGTATAGCTAACAATCCAGTGCAGCACGACAGAACGAAGCACATCGAGATCGATCGATTCTTCATCAAAGAGAAGCTGGAACAAGGGATACTGAAGATTGATCATGTTCGCTCAGAAGAACAATTGGCAGACTGTCTGACTAAGGGTCTTAGTTCATTAAGTCTGTCTAAGCTATGTAACAAGATGGGCATGATTAATATCTATCGTCCATCTTGAGGGGGAGTGTTGAGAACTAATAAGGAATTTAGTCCCACATTGGAAAATGTAATATGAAGAGGAGCTAGACTCCCTATAAGTAGTGGAGTAGCCAATCAATAAAAATATAGAACCATTATTCTCTACATTAACTATGTTTCTTTATTTTGGACGTATCTGCAGATAACCGACCACTGTAGCCCGACAAGGCAAAAAACCAATTTTGAGGCCTTCTTAGCTCAAACAGCACCAGCAGTGACTGTAATGCATGTCCATGCAATGAGACAGATCCACCAAGGATTACTTAAGATAGCTAGATGTGAGCCTGCTTCATTAACTGAACGATGGGTATCACTGCTGATAAGCTACTTGACTAGGAAACTACATATATATTCTTGGACACGTGCCCACCCACCCACCATAGGCCGAGGGGGGTTTGCCGCTGCCCCTAAGCTTTTGGTTTCCTCCTATATAATTTGGCTGTCCTATAATTTACCTTAATTGTAAGTATAGCAACCAAACACTAGACTAGTTGGTAATTTCTTAATTTAAGTTCTTCAATTTTAAATTAATTCATTTTCGTGTACACTCCCCCTAACTTTTAAGTTAATATATTTTGCTCCCCCTGAAAAATGTTCCTGTGTCCGCCAGTGTGCGCACACAACTTTTTACAGCACACATAAAGCTTTTTCAGCTACCATCAGTCCATCTCGTCAACCTTGTTTCAGCTACACATTCCAGAGACAGAAACATAAAGTTTGGGTGGCCTTACAGTGATCCTACGAATACCTTGTAGTCATATTTGACTCAAAACAATACTCCATTTAAGCAATCCTGCTTTAATCATATCAACCTCCGTGAAGGATCCACAATAGCAGAAAGGGTCTGGATCTTTCTTAAGCATCAATTTTAACTATATCCTCACCCTTCCAATAATCTTGTTAAAGTTGCAATTGACAAATTCCATTTTCATCATACTAATTCTGAACTCTTAGTTTCTCAAGCTTTTCTCCACATTTGCTCCTTGGAATAAATAAAATTCGGTTCTGTCAATTAAAACACTATCATCAGCAACAAAATTACACCATGAAACCTCATACTGAATGCATCATGTAAGAGCATCCTTAGCTAACGAAAAGAGAGGGACACTCAAAACAAGCCTGTGGCAATAGGAAATAAGACAAGTAAAGATTAACTGACAATGATGTCAGCTCAAATTAGTTCTGAAATTCAACTGGAACACTATTTATCCATAGATATACAATATTCACAAAGTTCAAAAGAATATTCTGTTACACATATAAGATCACTAATAACTTGCAGGACAGAATGATAGGAAATCTACGAACATTGTGGCCAGAAAACAAAAAAACAAGTTAGCTGTAATGGAATATCAGGATAGATGAAGGGAAGCAAGAGAAAATGGACTGATATAATTTGGATCTTGAGTTGAATTTAAGCGGCCCTGCATAAGCAGGGGCCTTGTGGCACTGGAACGCCCCTTTTTTAAGTTGAGTTTAAGCAATGGCAATCAGTACGGTCAAATGTTAGGTGTGGTAGGTTCCTAATTAAAATGGTACTCTGACTAGGTGCAATCAAAACAAGCCATGTTGAATCAGTGAAGAAAGATAAGGTATTTGAATGGAGAAGAGGGATTCATGTGCCTGCACTAAAGACTAGAGAAGGACTTGTAATGAGTAAACTGAAAACTTTCCATACACATCTGATGGTCAAACTATCTGGATGGAAGATAAATATACGTTTCAAGAGCATAAACTAAACATAATGACCCATGGGTGAATAATAGCTAGTATCCCTTTTGATACAAAATTCAAGGTGGTTGCATCACCTGATGTTCAGCTTGATTTTGGTAGCCAGCTTTTCTCCATTGAGCAATATTTGTTCCATGAAAAACAACAACAGTAAAATAAGAATCCAAAAGCAGGATCCGGTCAAAAGCAATTGCTGTTACATCCAGGAGAACAGGCTCTGGTCCCGACTGGAAGGAGTAAGATATTAATGAAGGTTGGATCATCACAACTGAGTTAGCCACGTTCTCTCTGTTGAGGATCATTCTGAAATATGCAGTCTCATCTGGACTGTTATTAAAGACCTGCAAGAATAGAACAAAACTTTAGATCGGAATGAAAAGAGAACCTACTTCATTTACCTAAAATACAAAAGATTATCACAAACACATGAAGAACTTATATAAGCATAATTTTTTTTTTTTTTTTTTTTTTTTACATAAGCATATACATTTTACCTGGACAAACTGAGACCTCCTAAGATAAAAAATAAACTGTGGAAATATAGAGAGACGTGATGATAAGCTGAACGAGGATGGACTGTCTTTCTGATAATCTCCGAATTTGGAACATAAGCGAATTAATGATCGATCAAGCCATCTGATTGGGTCAAAATCAGCCTGCGTTAAGGAAGAGTTGGAACTGCTTGATCAAGGGCGTATCAAGATATACATATCAAAAGCCAAAAACCTTCTGGTTACAAACTGGGAAAGCCTAACTTAACAGGTATGCATACTCTATTTTTCATTGTTGCCCATTGAGAAACCAAATGCAATGTTTATAGTTTAAGATTTTTGTAAGATTACAATGATATTTGAATTATACGATAGGCGTATCAATCACATATCAAGCATGGTCAAGGAAACTATAACAAAGATTATAAACTACCTCTATGAATCTTGCAAATGCTAGCTTATAGGACATCTACTACATTCAAGCATGGTCAAGGAGACTTTAGCTATAACCTACCCCATGACTTTTGCAAATGTTAGCTAATAAAAGATCTGCTACATTCATCGTATATAGTTTTTAATTATTTTTAGTGACATCAATTCACTTACCATTTAAAGGTCAAAGCAATGTTCCAGACACACCATTATGATGCAGTGCCCACTCCAGCACAATTTCAATGTGCAAGGAAGTGATTCGAGTTCTTTAGGGACCCAAAACCAACATGAGTTGCGGTTAATTGTCTGAGTTCTGTCCTCAGAGCCTGTACAAACAGTTGATATTGGGGTTTACTAAATTAGGGTTTCACAAGAAACATATAGATGGATAGGGGCCCACCCTGTGACCAGCTAAGGGATAACTGGAGCATGATATGTCCCACAATTTAAAAGGGTCAAGGAAGTAGGTTAGGATATCTCTGCTGAACAAGTAACCAATTTTGTATGGCAAGCCCATGGAAACAAATCAGTATACTTCTGGCATAGTCGAAATATCCACAAATAATTAAAAAAAATGTGAATAATTTGCGGGCAAATAATTCACTGCACGTATGGATTAATAAATCGTCAATTCGCAAATAATCAAGAATTGTTCAGTGTCGTAAATAAATTGCAAATTTATCAAGAGTGGTTCCTTATTTGCAAAAATAAATTGTGAATTATTTCTTAATTTCGTAACATGAAACAGGATTTAGAATTGTTCACCTTTTTATGGCAAGCTGGCACAGAAACAGGTGTACCACTCTGGTCATGCGTCTTATATCCCAAACCCCAACGAAGAAAAAAGATAATTCTCCACCTATATTTATAATCACTGATATCCTTTCCCCACTATTTCCAGCCAATGTGGGGACTAAAGATGGGGGCTCCTTTGAATTTTTTTTATTCAGTCATACAAGTTCTCAACAGAAGACAAATACCCCTAAATTTGTATGTTAGCCAAGTTTTGCCTCCAGTAGTCCACTCTTGTCTCAAATATCAAATGAAGGTAAATACAAAATAAACGGATTGAATTGATATTTGATACTGGGGAAAGGTTATAAATGAATAGCCAAGTTTTCCCTCCTAGCCACTAGTCACTAGGAAGGAGCCGAAAACAAAGGCTCCCAAAGCAAACTGAGTTCCCACTTTCTAGAAAATTATACCCAGGTCCCTTTTAAAGCTTTTATTTACAATCCTACTAATCCAAAGAAACGATGTTTTCAAAACAAAATTTCAAAGAATTCCAAACATAGCTAAGAATTTGGTTAAGAAAATCTAGTGCCGTTTTTAGTTCAATTTCTTAGAAAATTATTTTTGGTAATAAATTTGATTTTTAATCTTTATATTTACATATCTAATTTTTTTTAATACAAAATATGACTATTATCTATATTTTTCATATCTTTTATTTATCTAAACTTTTGCCAAATTCCCCAAAAATTTGCCAAATTACAAACTTCTCAACCTTGCCAAACTATTTACGAATTTGTGAATATGCTTATGAGCAACATTTCAAGGAAGGATGCACCTGCCGAAGAAAACAGGGTTCCTGTACAGACTGGATATTTCTTCCTCTTCACTATCAATTGTTTGTAAACTGGATTACGGTTATTTAACATTTCTTCTGTAAAACCTATGCAAAGCAGAAAGACATGTCAAAGAGCACTTTTGATGAATACAATTTGTCTATGAACCTTCTCTCCAAATGCTTTACTCCTTTTTCTATCTTCTTCCTTCCATAACTTTATCCAATTTTATCCATAGTGAATGAGCATTTATCTATTACTCAACTCTCACTAAAATCAGGAAAAAGAACTAGTTATCCATTTTTCTTAGCTGTATATCATAGACATCCTCGAATGGTCATAAAATCATTCCGAACATCAAACACCCCAACAAAAATATTTACTTAGCCCTTCACTTTTACGGAATAAGCTTTTCGTAGGCATGCCCTTAGATAAAAAAATTCTTCATTCTCTCTAGCTAACTGGCAGTAGAATCCATTCTTACAGCAATTTATTCGAACATCAGACATGAGACATCCAATGGACATATGTACTTAGGTGTAGTAACACTGATTATAATGTGCCATCTACATGCACAATCAAAGATTCCATACTTATCTACGCTACCTCATAACTAGCAAGTCACTAAACCATCAAACATCATTGTTCTGTTCACAAGCTAGCATAATTGAATTTGCTCTTTGATGGATCACATGTATCATCATATGGCAGTTGTTCTATCATACATCCTTCAGGAGACAACATGGCATTTGATGTAGTTATCTTGTCTATATGAAGGTTGCTGAACATTTTCCTAACAAATACAAAAAAAGGGATTATTCACTCCTGGAGGTACCCACCAGAACACTTTTCAACTACCCATGAATCAGCAGGATTTCCATTTGCAGTGCAATGATGGGATCAGGACAAACAGACATAATGTGTTATTCGTCTCTCCACTTGAAAAATACCAGACTCAATGCAGTACAGGAGGCTGACTCAAGAATATTGCTCCTACAACAGTCACCTTGTGTCTGATTAAGTAGTCTCATGATTTAACAATGTGTAAACCAATGTACTTGAAACAACTACAGAAAAATAAGTATCGAATTCCCACAAATACTGGATAGGCACTTTTGCTTCCATAAATTTCTATCATCTCAATTCCCTGCATCCAAATCTTACATTTTACTAAAACACAGTACACACTTCACGTTACTACATATCAGACCATACCACTTCAGATAATGTTGAACAGGAAGACATTCTCTGAATCACGTAATATCAAAAGGCTATTTAACAAACAACAGGTCACAGTGTTTACCTCGCTTTCCATTTTAAAAGAAACAAGGCGTGCCATCACTGCAGCAGCGGCTTCTTGATCAAAGCCAGCTATTAAATCCTACAAAACACATGAAGTTCTTCAGTAAGTATTTGAAATCCCAATCATCACTAGACAACTACGAAGAAAGTAAACAAAGAACAATGTGCACCAAATAGGGAAAGAGATCAACCAATGAACACTTCAACAGTGTAGAATTTCCTCAAAATGCATAGCAATCCGGTGTTGATAAAGAAAATAATAATAGGTATAAATAATCCTAAGTTTCTTAAATTATTGTCGTTTTTCCTGTCATGATGCTGCACCTAGGAGTTTATCAAGAAAATGGAAACAGCAATGAACTATTACCTCCTTCATAATATTCATCACATCTAAAATAAATAGTAGCCTATATGCTTTATTTAGTAGTATTGTCCACTACCCACAGTATCTTCTATGGCACCCACTACCTCCATGTGGATGATATACGCTATTTACAACCTTGGGGATTCCTGTTCCCTTGAAGCTAACAGATTGAACCAACAATTTCCAGTGCATCAGATGATCCACGATTAGACTAGCTGGGGAAAGCACAAGGTGTCCAGGAAGGCTCATGACGGAATTCCTGACCCAGGTGTTGCTGACCAGCAAGGAGCAACGCATACACCACTACTGCATGTCAATCCATACTAGTACAAGAAAAAAAAAGGCGGGGGGGGGGGGGGGGGGGGGGGGGGGGGGTGATGTTGCTGATGGGAGGATATCTACATCAGTCATGAAAAAGAAGGCAGTATGAAGAATAGTAGCAACTTGAAGAAGTAAGCTGTACCAGTGAGCATTGCATCGTGGCAATTTGACAATGTTTGAAGAAAGGACCAAGACAGTAGAAAATGCATGATTGGATATACCTATAGAACTTGTCAGTTGACGACGCTTACAAGGAGTGAGAGGTGGGTGGGTGGGAAGGGGTTTTTTTTTTTTTTTGGGGGGGGGGGGGGGGGGGGGGTGTTGGGTGGGGAGCATGAGCCCAGGCTGTAGGAGATAAGGGTCATCTGAGGAGAGGATGACGGAAGACACAATGTTTGCTTGGCTAACCAACATGGATAATATAGAGGGGTCGCGAACTAGAGGGAAGATGCAAGGGGTGACTAAGTTATGTGGAGAATAGGTTCATGGGAGAGAGAATAAGAAGGTCGAAGTATAGCACAAGCCAGCCCTTGTTTCAACAAGAAGAAAGTATAACACATATTAATCCTCATATGTTTTTAATGTCAAGAAGCAAGTATAATACAAATACCAATCTAGAAGTAAAGACTAATCATATATATAACTAGTCATGTTTTGAAATTTTTATAGATTTAACAAATGTCAGATTAATAAAAGAAGGGATATTTTAGCAAATGCCCCCATTCAAAATATAGAAACTAGCATATACCCCCACTATTTTTAAAAACTAAGAAATACCCCCATTCTTTGTACGGATCAGTTAAAAAACTGATATACCCCCACTAATTTAACCGAGAGTTTGACTATTTCTTACAAAACGAGGGTATCTCTTAGTTTTTAAAATAGTGGGGGTATATGTTAGTTTTCATATTTTGAATGGGGCCATTTGCTAAAATATCGCATAAAAGAAAGCAAGCACAACGTTCAGCCCCTAAAGAAAATTTACAGCACACAATGAACAGAATCCAGATGGACAAGGATATGCCAGTATTGGAGTAAAGTTGTGAGAATTATGCAAGTACCTAATCTATTAAAGAAGTGATTAACATATTGAATATTAAAAAAAACATAAACTTGCCTGGGTGCTGCTTGGTCCAGTGACCCATCTTCTGGAAAGTGTAGTAGAACGTAATCTCATATGTCCATCGTTGTGCTGATAACTGCAGCAAGGATAAGCGGTATTATTGAAGCAGATGAAACAACAAGCGATGGTCCCTGTAATCTATCAGAAAATCTTCATCTTCCCGAATCATAAAAATGACCCAGGAATATAAATCACAAGATCAATGTCCATACTATGTCAAAAATTGGAAGTATAATTGATTGCTTGCTGGTTGACCAATCGCATCTGGACCATCTTTCCTTGCTATGTCAAAAATTATACATAAAGACGTTTCCTTGTCAAGACCACACATTTTCCAGGCACTAGTATTTCCCTGACCAACAGCTGTTTCAGAGCATAATGGACCTTTCTGTACAAAGCACAAATAACCAAATGAGATAACTACAATACTATAACTTAAGATGCACACTTCTTTAATATACCTTCTCAAGTGAAGCACAGGGACCAAGTATGCCACTAACTTTGACATCTTTCGAGCAATTAACCTCAAATACACCACTGCAGGCATGTTTAAATTTAAGGTGAGTATCAATATAAATCCGGCTCATATTTCAATCTCAAGCTAGCTTAATATTAGTTAAAGCATATGCTAGAAGTAGGATAGGCTTAAACAACTTGGATTGAGGTTCTTCATACAAATAAATTTTGCAAATCAAATAGCTCGAGGATGCTTTTTCCAATCCCAGTTAACAGTCACATAAAACAACTGAAAACAAGAAGTTCCAAGCATCCGAAGAGAAATTCGGCTTTTCTAAGAATGCAGTGATAAAGTACAACTAGTGCCAAGTAATACTTACTTGAATGATAAGCCAAGGTCATACTCGCTTGACTGAAATATGCGCCTAAGTGAATCCTTGAAAACAGAATGGCCAAAACTTTCTGCAAGAACAATGATCCCACCACTTCTTTCAACAGCAACTTTCAGTTCTGCAACTCCTACCTGAGAATCATAGTTGCAACAAACATAACACCAAAATCTGAACCCCTAAGCCTGCACAAGCAGGTAATACAAATCCACAAGGAATAAACATATCAATTATGTGATAGACGCTTCTGTGGTATTTTCTAAATGGAAAGTAATTCCAAATCTTTGGTCAATTTCAACTCATCCTTATGAAAAAACAGCAGTATTTTTCTAACATATTATTCTTTCTCAAACTTGTGGAGAGAAAATATTGTGATACTTTATTGAGGTGGCATGAGTACATATATATAGGATAAGGAGAGGCTTCCTCATATTATTAGATGAGGAACAAAAGTAGACTACCGAATCTAACACTTCCCTTTAAGCTGGAGCCAAGGTAGTCAAAGGCGCAAGGCGCACTCGAGGCGCAAAGGGTCCATATCGTCCGAGGCGCAAGGCGCACTTAAGGCGCGCGTCTGAGCGATGCGAGGCGCAATATATATATATATATATATATATATATATATATATATATATATGAACTAATAAAAATGCTAACGGGAGCGGGCGAACATACGATCGTGAAAACTAGGGTTTCCTTCGCCTGGGACCCTGGCGCCCCCGGCGGTGGGCCGGCCAGGGTCGGAGCGGCCGGGGGCGGGCCGGCCAAGGGCGGCGCGAGCGGTGGCGGCCTAGGCGGAGGCGGCGCCGCCGGTGGTTTGGCCAGGGCTGACGCGAAAGGGAAACTTCTGCCAGGACCGACGCGGGGGGGTGGCGGCGCGGGCGGTGCCGGCGAGGGCGCAGGCGGCGCGGCAAGGAGTGGTCTGGCCTGGACCAGCGTGGCCGGGAGCGGCCGAGCAGCGGTCAGGAGCGGCGCGGTCGGCGTCGGGTCGGCTATGGGTGGCGTGGCCGGAAGCGGGTCGGCTAGGGACGGTGGTGGCTTGGGTCGGGCTCCGGCTGGGGTCGAAGGCACCGTAAGCGACGGCGATCGACGGGATGACTCGGAGGAGGCGGGATGGACAACGGTGACCAGAAGGCGTAACTTGAAAGGGAATGGCGAAGCTCGTCGGCCAAGTAGGACTTCGGGAGGCGACCACCATAGGGGTGACGACCATCGACACATATTATGGAGACACATTAGCGATGCAGGCCCAGAGGGGGGTTAGGAGGCCGGATGAGAGGTCTCGCCAAATATCGCACAACGTGTCCATACCATCAATGCCTCAACAATGATAGTTGACGGTGGATAAGGACAAGCAGGTTGTTGGAGAACAGCGTAAGACCGGAGTTCCGAAATCATACGCAGATATGTTGAATGGAGGGGTGGATAGCTTGCCAGCATAGATGTTTTATGTTCAACCGAAGATGGTGGGCAAAACACTTCGGACGACCCTGACGGAGGAAGATCTTGCTGAGACCGCGGACTACTGGCGCAACTCAGTCATTCTATATGTGCTTGGCTCGAGACCGTTCTACGGACAGATCCGTGCGTATGTGGCGCGAGTTTGGAGACCGAGGGACGGTATGGAGTTTTTCTCACGAGAAAATGGCTTCTACCTCGTGCGTTTCTGCTTGCAGGAGGACATGGAGAGGGTCCTCCCGGAAGGACCGTGGACCTTTGATAGCAGGTTTATTATTATGAAGGCATGGACGCTTGAGTCGATGTATAAGCGTGAAGTTCTCCTCACAGTTCCAATCTGGATCAGACTACCGGGTTTACCAGCTAACCATTGGAGCATCTCCATGATAATGAAGATTGCCAGTGTCATAGGCAAGCCAATCAAGGCCGATGATGCTACGACGTACAGAACCCGTATGGGATATGCACGGATCTTTGTTGAAGTAGATGCGAGTGCCAACTTGCCGCCTTTCGTTGAGTATGAGGTGCCTTTCGATGGAGTCTTTCGTCAGACTGTGCAGTATGAGTTTGTGCCTCCAGTGTGCTGCTATTGTAAATGTTTTGGACATCCCTCTAAAGGGTGTCCGGTAGGGGATGTCGGGGATATGGGAGGGCAGGGAGAGAATGATACTCCTGGAGATAGAGGACTTCGTGCAGGTAGTGGAGTACCTTGTCCGCAGGAGACGACCACCTCTATGATGGAGGGGGTCCAACCCAGTACAGGAGGGACCGATACAGTCCAAGCTAATCATTTCTCTTAATGGGCGGACCGGGTGACAAAGACTCATGGAGATATGACTGATGCTGGAGACCATCATGGCATCGAGGCAGGAACCGGGAGTGGAATGGAGATGGAGAGAGATGACCAGAATTTGGGAGAGGGAGAGGGCGTTACTGCTGTCGTGAGTGGATTCACTCTCAGACAGACTATTGTTTTCCAATCCAGACAAAACAAGTCTTTAGGCCGTCCGGAGGGACGCGGCGGAAAGAAGGCGATAGAAGACTGTACCCATCAGCCGAAGGAGAGCACAAGTAGGAAGCGTCGGACGGTGATACCTAGAGAGGATGGAGGGCAGGTGGCGATGGGGATTCTGACTATGGGCACTTAGATCTTTCTGTAGCTAACCCCAGATGGAAGGACCATTGTGACAATGGAGGTGATCTCAGCGGGTTTAGCCCACCTCTTGAGACTTCTCCGGAAGACGCAGTGGCTGAAGGTCAGATGATAAAGCACGCTATTTTTCCTAATGGCGGCTCTGGTGTTGTTGAGGGGTCATCCCTTGGATATTAAATGTCTATCTTAGCTTGGAATGTCCGAGGTGCGTATGCGATAGGGAGATGGAAGGAGATCAGAGAGGTGCTGAGGCGGGAAGCTTGCTCCATTGTAGCGTTACTAGAGACTAAAATTAAGTCTCCTAGACTGCTACAACGTAGGACCCAACATCAGTGGTGACAGGTGCATAACTTGGGGGTCGGAGATGTGGCGCGTATCTGGGTGAGCTGGGACAGCAAAAGTTGGGATGAACATGTAATTCATTTGTCAAATCAGCTGATTGTCGTGTCTTTCACTAATAAGGGGAGATGCCTTTCATTTTGGGAGCGGTGTATGGTAACAACGACAGGCAGCTGCAGGAAGCTTTATGGGAGGAGATTTTCCAAATTAGTGCTGTAGCTGGGAGTCAGTTCCATGTGCTGTTGCTATTGATGGGAGACTTTAATGCCCTACTTTTCAGTCACGAAAAAGTGGGAGATCGGCGTGTCCCAGACGGAGTCTTACAAGACTTTCAAAGTTGCCTTCTGCGATCTGATTTGCAGGCGGTGGAGAGAACGGGTCACATCTTGTAATGACCCGCTCCGCCCTAGCGGAACGCCGATTCAAACGGCAAGTGCAACGACTCAAACGAGCCGTCGACCCGAAGAGTTGGCATCGACCAGATGAAGAATCGATGCAAGGCTTACATTGCCCCGTCAAGATGAATCCAGACTTAGACTTTCAAAGGCGCGCTCGGAGTATCGCTCGGCCGATTGCGAACATCGCTAAGGTGGGTGGCTCTGATGAACCCGTCTTTGCTTAGCCTAGACACATAACAATACGGACACTATTGCTAGAATCGCTAGGCGATAATATCGCGCATGCTAATAAATGACTCAACGCACCTAGCTAAGGGAATAATCCCATCTTGTATGCTTGTATAGAATATGGAAAAAGAATATGGAAATGTGAGAGCTCTCGCCACCGCGCTCCACGCTCGTGCTAGGGCACAAGCTTACACTTAAGTTCCCTATGCGTTCAAACAATGAAACAATGAATGGATTACAACAATGAAACGGGAAGACTATCAACATAGTCGTTCCGAGTAGAGTATAGCAACATTGAAAGATTATGGGACCAATAGGTCGTCAAGACGACTCCCGCACTGGGAGTTGCGTAATGTATGAATGAATGAATCAATGAATGAATGAATGAATATGTGAATAAATCAACGAATGAACGAACAAGTGAAAGAAAGAAAGAAGAAAGAAAGAAAGAAAGAATGAAAGATAAGATGGAAAGAATGGTTAGCGACAGGTGTGACGGGCACGTGCAACGGGGCTCGCTACCCGCGCTGCACGGACGCCAACCTGGTCGATAACGCATTAAGGCTAAGGGTTAGCCTACGGCGCAGAGACAGCCGTTAAGTTAAAATGACAAATGACGAAATGGTCGTGGACACCTCCATCGTATACGGGGGAGAGGGGAAATAAGGGTATTTTCAGCGGCATGGTCAAAGTGTGAAGGACTTGCCGGTCCGGACGGAAATCAAAGTTTGGCTTACGTACAGGCCTGAGTGCGGGCTTGACCACCAGGGGACGTAAGGCCGGGTATTTCAAAAGACTATCAGGGTGTACCAAGCCGCACGCCATGATAGGTGAGAAATTACCAAGGGAGAAGACATGTCCAAATTGGCTTGTGATGCCAGCGACCGATACATATAGATTAAGTGGGCTTTGCTGGTGGCAATCCACGTGCAAGTCCTTGCATTGAAATCAAAGTAGTCTAAGTTAACTAAATGAAGTGCCTTCTGAGCAGGCTCGAATATAACACCAGATAATCGAGAGTACTTCGGCAAAGGAGTTAGAAAATACGCCTACGACGTGCTAAGACCCGAGGCAGGGACACGCCCTTGACATTGAAAGTTCACATGAATCACGTTAAGTTATTTCCTATGAATTGTTGACTAATTTGGTTTACTTTGGACAGGGAAGGCCGGACGGTAAGTATGGGTAAGTCGTGCATGTATTTCCATGCGACACTTGAATTTGGCAACACGAGATAGGCTCTGAAATATGCCATGAAACTGATCCTAAGGTAAGATTAGAAAGACAATGAATGATAGACGGTGCACAGAAGTAAATAGAACGTGTTTGGTAATGATAGCATTGTGGGCGAGCTAGCCTCCCCACCAGTGCATAACAATGTACTGATAACCCCACAGTCTGCTTGCAGGAGACGTCGTCGGGTGCGGAGCTTCCCTCGAACGTGCTAAGGCGCGGAGCTATCTCTAGAGCCTTGGAGCGTTGCAAGGAGCTGGAGCACCATATACAGGACATAATGTATCGGAACATCGCCATGAATCATTCCATGTTGTAAGCCACTTGGCACGCCTTTTATGTTTCAGAGAGAGAGAGAGAGCTTGAGCGAATTGTAATATCGGCCTAGCGCCGCTTGTAAACTTCTTGAAAATCAATAAAGAGTTTGAATTCACTTCAATTTTGTGTTCGTTTACTTTCCGCTGCAAATTGGGACACTCTGTGCGACTCTGTGGCCTAGCTCAAATCGGCCGTTTCTGGACTTGGCCTTGCACGGGCGCAACCTAGGCCCGTGCGACATCACGCCTTAGCGAGGACGATCGCTCCTACGGAAGCGGGACGTGACAGATTGGTATCAGAGCACGGCTTCACGTCCTTGGACTTCATTTCGATTTTCTCAGTTTTGAAAGCTCGGTTGGAAACAAAAGAAGTGTACGCTCTCTCTCGTTGTGCCTTGGGATGTTCCATACAATAAGTCTAATATTTTCAAAAGCACGTACAAGTACTAGGTTGAAGGGATCGATAGGCGAAGGCCTTTGTGCCGAACCACGACGTACTTGAGTTGGAAGGAACCGATGCTAAGAGTTAGCAGAACACAAGATGTGCTTGAATAACCTTACACTGACAATAGAGAACGAGTACGCGAGACCGAAGTATAGTTCGAATGGGATGGCTATGCACACGGCCTTCTGGCTAAGTTGTGCCGCGTGTCGCGCACCTCGACTTTTGGGTGCAATCGGGTTGCGAGCGATATCAAGTATCGCTCGATCGAGAACGGAGATACACTTTGAGTGTCTATCGATAGGAACGCTATCGAGTTAACGCTTAGGCGTACCCAAAAGATTGGCTTGGATTTTGAGGATAGTGTGAACGACTTAGTACGTCGAGGCGACGTGAGCGATTACGCTAGAGATTCGTCGAACGAATCTGGAAGATGTCTTAGCGCATGACGTGAACGTGATTAAGGACTAGATCGTATGGCTTGAATCCGAGTGGTGTATGTGATAGGTTCGGAGAAGAATAAGAATGAGTGTCGACGACTAGTCGAGTGGCTCGAACCCTGAGTGGTGTATGGACGTCATAGAAATTGTTCGAGCGAGACTAAAGGATTTACGGATCGTACGAGTATGTCGGCAAGCGATGCAATCGCCTTAGATGGCCGTGACTTCAAAAGTCCCAAACGAGATGTCGCTGGACAACTTGTCAATGGGCAACGCGAGTTAGAAAATGGTTCGGAACGATGAATGAAAATGAATGGTCTTGATCGAGGAAACTTAGAGATACGCGCGTACGATTTCGGATTGATTCAAATGAAATGTGACTTGAGTTTGAACAACAATCTTGAAACTAGCTTGAGGAATAGCAGTTGAACTTGATCTTGATCATTAAATGAAATTGTGGAATATCCAACTCGGACAACAGCATCAACGCACGACTCGAAATCGGTTGCAAAGGAAGATCGTCAGGTTACGCATATCGTCGATGGTATTGAGGCGTATCAAAGATCGATATGCGATAACTCGGGGGTACTCTGACTCGGCGAATGACGATCGTGCAAATGTCATTGTTCCGTTGGATGCTATACTTGGGATGTTAAAAATGTGTCGAGGAAAAGAGAGATTTAGCTCGAGGATTTTCTAGTTGAACGTATGACAGTCAAACTATCGAATTGATTTGGCTTGGATGAAAATGTGAATGCTTGGATTTGCTTCGTTGACAACCACAACGTTGACATTCTTGTCTTATGCGAGCGCAACTCCAGCCTCGCACATGCGTCGCGTCGGATTATGACGATCACTCCGCGTGAGCGCTGATATGGTGATTCATACAGCGGGAGTGATTGAACTTGGATGGCGTGGCAATCTGATTGCTTCGACTTG
The DNA here is from genome assembly GCA_029216955.1 of Iris pallida. Taxonomy (NCBI): domain Eukaryota; kingdom Viridiplantae; phylum Streptophyta; class Magnoliopsida; order Asparagales; family Iridaceae; genus Iris; species Iris pallida. Next base: position 7,984,745 of record JANAVB010009994.1, read on the forward strand.
TGGTTTGACGCGAAGGTGGACTCGAGAATGAATTTGTGTGCTTGAAGAATTGAACTTGAGGATTGAGTAGGTCCAATCCGCGTATCGAGAATGGGTTAGTCTAAAACTCAAACAAGAGTTACGCCCCGATGAGAATGATTATTCCGCGGGAGCGTTGCATGGTGATTCATGAACCGCCGTGGATAATCGGACTCGCGTGAGATTGGGGCGCAATGTATTATCGAGCTGGATGACCTCGTGATCGAATACACGAATTGGTTAGAACTGGTGATTGAACGGAATTGAATATGTGCAACGTAAGTCTTGATGCGAATTAGGTGATCATGCTCGATGTTTAGAAATTTGAGTGAAACGAGCTTGGGTAGAAACTTCCGTACAAACGAACAAATGGTTTGACCATAGGATTTGGGGCGGGCTTCGTGCAGCGACTTTGCACGATAAGCCACGGACTTGAGTTGTAACTATGACCTTGTGAGCTGACCTAGCGGATAGGCGGACGACCCTATGCCGAGTGATTGAACCTGTGCGATTGACATTACAGTATCGTCTGGACGGACGATAGACTTTGGGGCAAACAAGACTTAGAGCAGGAACGGGAAACTGGGAGTGTGCGTGATTTTGAGTCGGACGAAAAGTACTTAGACTTGGTCGACCCCGCTAAGAAGAAATCATACTGATTTCGTGGACAAGAACGCTTGAGTAGCCAATCAGATCATCTCGATGACCGAGATAAATGGTAGTGAGATGCACACGAGTTCGATTTTAAAAATCGAAGTTAGCAAAACGATCGGCAAATCAAAACTATCACAAGTAGCTTGTCCGACTTCGTTAATCGCTAAGCCTGGTTGAAATGTACGTATTCGGGGGACGCCTTGAATATGTGCACAGTCCCCACGCAGCGATATGATGAAGTCGAATGCAACTGCAAGTGGGTGTTGAGATGCGCATGAACGACAATTGAATAAGTACCATCAAGTCTAAAATGAATGGACAGTCATTCCATAAAATTCACCAAATGCATGCGACACGGAACTTGGAAAGGTACCGAGCATGGTTCGATGCCATCGAACGATAAAGCCATTCGATAAGGATTGTCTAAGAAACTTGACGACACGAGTCAAGGAACGGTAGGATGACCTGCACTCAGGAAGTCTCGAGGACGAGCCTTGTTTTGAGTGGTGTATTATGTAATGACCCGCTCCGCCCTAGCGGAACGCCGATTCAAACGGCAAGTGCAACGACTCAAACGAGCTGTCGACCCGAAGAGTTGGCATCGACCAGATGAAGAATCGATGCAAGGCTTACATTGCCCCGTCAAGATAAATCCAGACTTAGACTTTCAAAGGCGCGCTCGGAGTATCGCTCAGCCGATTGCGAACATCGCTAAGGTGGGTGGCTCCGATGAACCCGTCTTTGCTTAGCCTAGACACATAACAATACGGACACTATTGCTAGAATCGCTAGGCGATAATATCGCGCATGCTAATAAATGACTCAACGCACCTAGCTAAGGGAATAATCCCATCTTGTATGCTTGTATAGAATATGGAAAAGGAATATGGAAATGTGAGAACTCTCGCCACCGCGCTCCACGCTCGTGCTAGGGCACAAGCTTACACTTAAGTTCCCTATGCGTTCAAACAATGAAACAATGAATGGATTACAACAATGAAACGGGAAGACTATCAACATAGTCGTTCCGAGTAGAGTATAGCAACATTGAAAGATTATGGGACCGATGGGTCGCCAAGGCGACTCCCGCACTGGGAGTTGCGTAATGTATGAATGAATGAATCAATGAATGAATGAATGAATATGTGAATAAATCAACGAATGAACGAACAAGTGAAAGAAAGAAAGAAAGAATGAATGAAAGACAAGATGGAAAGAATGGTTAGCGACAGGTGTGACGGGCACGTGCAACGGGGCTCGCTACCCGCGCTGCACGGACGCCAACCTGGTCGATAACGCATTAAGGCTAAGGGTTAGCCTACGGCGCAGAGACAGCCGTTAAGTTAAAATGACAAATAAAACGAAATGGTCGTGGACACCTCCATCGTATACGTGGGAGAGGGAAAATAAGGGTATTTCCAGCGGTATGGTCAAAGTGTGAAGGACTTGCCGGTCCGGACGGAAATCAAAATTTGGCTTACGTACAGGCCTGAGTGCGGGCTTGGCCACCAGGGGACGTAAGGCCGGGTATTTCAAAAGACTATCAGGGTGTACCAAGCCGCACGCCATGATAGGTGAGAAATTATCAAGGGGAAAGACATGTCCAAATTGGCTTGTGATGCCAGCGACCGATGCATATAGATTAAGTGGACTTTGCTGGTGGCAATCCACGTGCAAGTCCTTGCATTGAAATCAAAGTAGTCTAAGTTAACTAAATGAAGTGTCTTCTGAGCAGGCTCGAATATAACACACCAGATAATCGAGAGTACTTCGGCAAAGGAGTTAGAAAATACACCTACGACGTGCTAGGACCCGAGGCAGGGACACGCCCTTGACATTGAAAGTTCACATGAATCACATTAAGTTATTTCCTATGAATTGTTGATTAATTTGGTTTACTTTGGACAGGAAAGGCCGGACGGTAAGTATGGGTAAGTCGTGCATGTATTTCCATGCGACACTTGAATTTGGCAACACGAGATAGGCTATGAAATATGCCATAAAACTGATCCTAAGGCAAGATTAGAAAGACAATGAATGATAGACGGTGCACAGAAGTAAATAGAACGTGTTTGGTAATGATAGCATTGTGGGCGAGCTAGCCTCCCCACCAGTGCATAACAATGTACTGATAACCCCACAGTCTGCTTGCAGGAGACGTCGTCGGGTGCGGAGCTTCCCTCGAACGTGCTAAGGCGCGGAGCTATCTCTAGAGCCTTGGAGCGTTGCAAGGAGCTGGAGCACCATATACAGGACATAATGTATCGGAACATCGCCATGAATTATTCCATGTTGTAAGCCACTTGGCACGCCTTTTATGTTTCAGAGAGAGCTTGAGCGAATTGTAATATCGGCCTAGCGCCGCTTGTAAACTTCTTGAAAATCAATAAAGAGTTTGAATTCACTTCAATTTTGTGTTCGTTTACTTTCCGCTGCAAATGGGGACACTCTGTGCGACTCTGTGGCCTAGCTCAAATCGGCCGTTTCTGGACTTGGCCTTGCACGGACGCAACCTAGGCCCGTGCGGCATCACGCCTTAGCGAGGACGATCGCTCCTACGGGAGCGGGGCGTGACACATCTGGTCTTGGCATAATAAGGATACCCACAAACGAGTTGCTTGCCAACTTGATCGTGGTTTGGGAAATCGGGAGTGGTTTACAATGTTTCCGAACGTGGTTGCTGAGTGCCTTCCAGCCGGCACGAGTGATCATTCGCCAGTTCGCATCCATCTATCGACGATTGTCTCCCAAAAGGCACGTCCTTTCAGGTACAACAACAAATGGAACTGTATGACCGGATATGTGGAGGTTTTCCAGGTAGGTTAGGGCTCCCCTGTAGAGGAAAATCCTCAATTCCGCATGGTTCATAGGCTGAAGCGGGTGAAGGCGGATTTGAAATTCTGGACGAAATGGTCACGACAAACCCCTCACAGATAAGGAGGACCAGCTTCGGGAGACACATATTGCTTTACAGGAGGACATTCTCAATAGCGACCTTGCTGCGGCGGAGCAGGACCTGTGTAGGGAGGTCGGGGCACTACACATACTGGAAGAGATCGAGCTGGCTCAACGAGCCAAATGCAGCTGGTTGCGGGATGGCAACAAGTGCTCCAAGTTCTTCTATGATATCATCCGGGCCCGCCAACATCGTAAACATATCTCTAAGCTATATGTGATTGATGACAAAGAGGTGGTCAACGCCACCGCATTACAGGAGGAAGCAGTCAGATACTATACTGAGCTTTACAATCAAACTTCTTATCTATCTGACTTTCCAAAGATTGTTTGCAAGAGGCTGGTTACCCCACTGGGCAACAATGTACTTCTGGCACCAGTGACTATGGAGGAGATTGAAGCTATTGTACGTCATGCGGATCCGAATAAATCTCCTGGCCCGGATGGTTTTAGGAGCTAGTTCTATAAAGTCTATTGGGATACTCTGAAGGAGGAGGTGCTGGAGATTGTACGAGACTTTTTCGACAACGGCAAGCTGCTTAAGGAACTAAACCATACTTTTCTAACTCTTATTCCGAAGAAGGAAGGAGCAACGTCTCTTAGCAATTTTCGACCTATCTCCTGCTGCAACTTTCTATATAAAGTTATCACTCACTTGATGTGCAGACGTATGGAGCAGATTATCCAGGGCCTGGTGTCTAGTAACCAAGCGGCTTTTGTGAAGGGACGGTCTATTGGTGATAACAGTCTGCTTGCCCATGAGCTGATCCAAGATTTCAACAAACCTGGAGAGAATAAAGTGTGTCAAGTTTGATCTGCGGAAAGCATATGACTCTGTCAATAGGGAGTTCGTGTGCCATATTATGCTTGCTATGAGATTTGATCGTACTTGGGTGGATAGGATTCGGGTCTTCCACTCCCTCGTTCTCTGTCATTGTTAGGGGTCAGCCATATGGCTTCTTCAGCAATTCTAGAGGACTTCGGCAAGGGGATCCGCTATCGCTATACCTCTTTACCATGGTCATGGAATTTTTTACATCGCTCATGGACGTGGCGGTCCATAGAGGCCAGATCACCCCGCTGTACAAGCGGGTGCATCCTCAGGTATCTTATCTTGTCTATGCAGATGACTTGCTGGTCTTTCTGGTTCCTTCGCGTCGTGGGATTGCGGCTTTGAACTGGATTGTAGAGCGGTTTGGCTCACTGACTGGTCTGCAGCTGAACAAGGATAAGAGTATGGCCTATTTCAACAAGCTCTGTCAGCAGAAGGAGGAGAAGGCTTTACTTCTTGGTATTGAGAAAGGAGATTTACCACTCAAATATTTGGGAATCCCGTTATCTATCAACTACGCCAAAGAGACCTAATGCCAAAGCCTAGTGGACTACGCACAACGTCGTCTGGAGGGGTGGCATGCCCAGAGCTTATCCTTTGGATGACGCATTGAGCTAGTTCGATCCGTCATCTATGCCATTGCTCGATTCTGGTTGCAGACTCTCATGTTGCTATCTGCGACCATTAGTAAAATTGAAAGACTCTGTGCCAACTTTATCTGGAGAGGTCTACACTCTATAGGTTGGACGACTCTATGCAGACCTCGGGAGGAGGGAGGTGTCGGCCTACAGTCCCTTCGGACCCTGCGCGAGACTGCGGGATTGAGACAAGCTTGACAATTTCTCGCACATGATTCCTTGTGGACGATATGGATGAAGGGGAGGTACATGAAGGACCAGTCTTTTTGGGAGATCTGAGCCAATAGCAACGACTCCGTTACTTGGAAGAACTTACTATCCCATCGGACCACTTTGAAGGGGCTTATTTCCAGAGTAATGACAGATGGAGAAACTACTGACCTTTGGTGGGATCCTTGAATCAACCATCTGAGCTTGGTGGATCTAGTTGGTTGGCAAGCGCTACCAACGGTGGGAAGGAGGGCACGGGTGAGCGCTATTCTACGGGAGGGTGTGCGGAGAGCGGCCTTCACCCTACGACGAGACAGTTTCGGCAGGAGATTGAAGCGGTCCATGTGGATACCGGGAGTCTGGATGGGGATCAATGGGTGTGGACAGACACTGGACAACATATCTTTTCCCAATCGATCGTCTACGCGTCTATTAGGGAGGTTCACCCTCCCATGGAGCTGGCACAGGTGGTATGGACCAAAATGATGGCCTCCAAAATACAATTTTGCTTGTACAAACTTTGTCTTGAGAAGTTGCTTACTCGAGACCGCCTTGTGAGGTTTGGTGTGCAGATTCCTTCACCACTGTGTGAGCTATGCAAACAAGACCAGGAATCTATGAAGCACATCTTCTTTAGATTTCCTTCTCATCATCCGTTTGACAATATCAGTGTTCTCAGCTCAGCTTACAGACTCATGGCTCTCGAAGCTGGACGGAGGAGATAGCAGATATCATGGCCGAAAGGAATCGACATTCCCAGTGTACAATACAACAAGGATTCGGTTGGCGGCCGCGGTCTGACATATATAGAAGGAAAGAAACAATAGAATTTTTGAGCTGGTGACTACTCCCACTATTGGGATGATACACAACATAGAATTTGATGTAAAAGTAATGAAAAATTTTAAGTCTCCACCAAGATCTTCCTTGTAGATTCCTCAAATTTTATATATACAAAGTACATTTTTCCAATATTTTTTTTTTCCAATATATATATATATATATATATATATATATATATATATATATAAACATATATATATAAATATATATATATATATTTTATATATATATATATATATATATATATATATATATATATATATATAAACATATATATATATAAACATATATAAACATATATATATAAATATATATATAAATATAAACTAAATTACTAATGTAAGAAATAAAACAAACAAATAGTAAGAATTTTGTTTGCAGGAACAATATAAAAAAAAGTAACAAACAGTATACAAAATAAACATTATACAAAGACAGTAAAAAAGTAAATAAAAAAACAGTTTAGAAAAATATTATACAAAACAGTATAAAAAACAGAAAAAAAGTATATAAAATAAAGTATTAAAGAAACAATAAAAAAATGTCCCCATGCGTGCCTTAACCTTCATGCGCCTCAGGAAAAGGCGCACCTTACGAAATGTGCCTCGCCTGGACTACACTGAGGCGCTGTCCCTGTGCCTAGGAGCAAGGCGCGCCTTTGACTACACTGGCTGGAGCGCATATGTTATGCATGCTCAACTTGTTACGTAAAGCACATCTAACAGAGGTCAATGGCTTTGAAGTAAATTAGTGATATATCTTCAGAGCAAGTATACCGGGTGCAAATCTACTTCTCTCACGTCTAACAGAGGCCAATGGCTTTGAAGCAAATTAGTGATATATCTTCAGAGCAAGTATATCGAGTGCAGATCTTCTTCTATCGTGACTTCCTCTTGGCAAAGTGGTCAATGCATTTGGTTCTTTCATGAAAAAGCGGATTGCTAGTAATGAAAAAAGCAACTAGGTTATCACAATGCATACTCATTAGCTTATTGTAATGAAAGTCAACGATTTATTAAGGTCTTCAACCACTGAACCACATCACATCATAAAAATATGAGTTATAGCTCTTATTCTGCTTTGCGAACTTGATCTTGATTACACAATGCATTTCCTACTTCTCCAAACAACAAGATTTCCACCAACATAGGTCAAATAACCTGAAGTGGATCTCCCATCAACCTTTGATCCCACATAATCTGCATCAGAGTAAGCCTCAATGTAGTGTCAATACAAAATCCTTGTCAAGAAGACCCTTTCACATAACTCAATATTCTTAATGCTACTTCCCAACGACATCCCTTAGGATTTTCCATGAACTGAGTGGCCAGCCCATAACAAAGGAAATATCATGCCTAGTAAAAAAAAGGTAAATCAACTTATCATTTTTATATAAAGGGACTTATCCTTAACATCCTCCTCATCAACAGGCCAGAAATCAATATTCTGCTCGATACGAGTATCAACTACTTAGATACCAAGTCCATAGCAGGTCAATCAATGTAACCATGACGAGACCTAAACAGAACCCTAGATGGATAAACTAATGCAATCCCAGCATGAAGATGTAAAGAAGGAATATATATCCATATAAAGAAAGCAGTTAGTTTATCCATAGGGGTTTATACTTGGGATTAAAGAATCAATCCCCTCAACCAAGAACAAGCCTGCGCTCGAAGGAAGATGATCCGCTGCTACTACGCCTTCAAGTCAAAGGTCTCATAATCAACCTCGATATGACAATAGGTCCTCAATTTGAGGACGAGGATGAAGATGACTAGGTATGGATGTAATGCATTAAGATTACGGCTTCAGGGTTCTGGGTGATCGGGCTTGAAGGGTTTATCCAATGATTTTTTTCAATTCTGGACAGCAGTGAATGAGAGAGAAGAGGGAGGGGGGGGGGGGGGGGGGGGGGGGGGGGGGGGGGGGGGGGTTACAATCGGTAATATTTGGGAAAGGAAAGAAGAGTATTCGGAGTTGTTTGGTGGCTGAAGTATAAGGGTTAAGGTTCCTACACGGAAGCAGAATAGATGAAACAAAAAAAAGATTCAATTTACGAATACGCAATCTCACGACAAACTTAAAATCTCAACTCTTCACTAATTAAAATATATATAAGTCTCTTTATATAGAAACAAACTTTCGCAATCACGAAATAAATCATAATCAGAACCCTAATAAATAAGATTGCAACCGATCCTAATTCAACTAAAACAAACCAAGTCCCAGCATAAATAAACCAAATAGCAAATAAACCAGAAGTCTAACATAAACCCGATGATCAAATTAGTCCCAACTGGACTCAGAACTTAAACCTGTCTGACTCGTCCTCCATCAAGAGACCCTCAAGTTCAGTGTGGAGATGGAGGCAAGAATGACTGAGGCACTCAACTATGTGGTGAAGATGAATACAAGGAATGAATGAAGAAAGTAACAGACTCCTCTATAAGACAGAAAGAGGGGATGATGGTCTATTCTGATGACTAGATTAAATAAAGAGCATAAATCAACCATTGCAAGTTTCAATATGCTTCCAATTGACCATTGAGTGGAGATAAATGGTTCTTTCGGTTTGAGGAAGCAAATCCAAGGAGCTGACCTATTATTACACCTTGGTGAGGGTAACTACCAAGAAAACAAATGATAATTTGGTTGAGCAGCTCAAGGGCAAATAGTTGAAATATGAGCAACCAGTCTCACACAAACTATTTTGCAATAATTTTTACAACTTATAGATGTGACAAAATTAAAAGAACCTAACATGTAGACAGGAAAAATTAAGCACACAGATGAAAAGTAAAAAAACAAAAACTGGGTAAAGAAGGAACCAGTCAGAAAAAGTTCTCCATACCAAGATCTTTTGAGTGAGTATGTTCCTTCCCAAGTGTTTAGGGTAAGACTTGGTGTAAAGGTAATAGGACACATGCAGTACACGTATTCTCAGGTTGCTGAACATGTCGTGAATTACAATATTTATACTTTAATTACCTGGTCCAGTGCGCATGCAAACAAATCCAGGACATGTCCTTGATGTACAAGTTGCTTTGAAAGACCTTCATAGAACTTAACAGCTTTACTGTAAAATGGAGCAGAGCCTTTATCTAAGTCCTTGTGAGAACGAATCGGCTCGCTTAAGTTCTTTGATACAATCTGCAAGTGTGTTAACCAAAACAAATAAAAAAAACTTTGGAAATCGAACAGAAATAATGATAAAAAAAATGCTAACCAACATGATACTGTTGACGGCCAATGACATAGGCACTACTATTCTCAGAAACTACAAGATAAAGGAAACAGGGGAAGAATGCTAAGATATACAACTATAGCAACCAAATGGATAGAATAACTTTTGACATATGTTAAGTGTTATATTAGAGTTATGAGTTAATGGGCTTTAGTCCCACATTGCTTAGAATAATAGGAGAGGAGACTAGCCTCTCCTATATATATGTAGTCTTTCATCAATAATAATCATATCATTATTATCATTCTACATGGTATCAGAGCCAAAACCCTAACTGTCACCCACCACTCTCCCTCTCTCCACAAAATCCTAATCTCCACACCATAAAGAAAAACCTAGCCGTCACCCCGCCCCCCGTCAGCCCCCCCCCCCCCCCCCCCGCCCCTTGTCAGCGCCCCCCCCCGCCCCTGTCAGCGCCCCCCCGTCAGCCCCGCCCCCCCCCCTCCGCGATGCCTCCAATCCCTAACCCTAACCCTCTCCTTCCATCAGCCGCCACCCACTCCCTCCAAACCCTAGTTTCTAAAAAAAAAAAAAATCATTGTTGGAATTCTCAGAGGAAAAATATTTGTTGGAACATCTGCCCATCAATGCTGAAAATTTAACAAAGAGCACACATATGGTTTGATGTGCATGAATCTTTGTTTCTTTCCTTGATCTTCACACCATGATCTATCAGAGGTTACCATGAGTTATCTCTCTGTCCTGGCTTGTGATCCACACTCTCTGCTTTCTATGCGCGTATGCCGATTCTGGCTCCGTTTTTAGCACATTGGCAGAGTTGTTGTGTTTATCAAGTGGAAAGAACACATCGACAGTCGAATCTCTGACAAATAGGAGACTCTACGGCGAATAGCAGTGCCACATATACTAGTATCTGCAACACACTAGCAGGCACTAGCACGACGATTTCCTCCATTCGACTTGTCGATCGACGGTTGGAAGGGCCAGAGGGCTACTCGACATGGAGAAAGAAGGTCGAGAAGACACTTCGAGGAATTCGGTTGTCCAAACATCTGACTGACAACCCTCCAGCAGACGATGATCCCATCTTTGAGCAATGGGAGACAGATGACAGTCGACTGTTTACACAGTTGATGAATTCCATGGAACCATCGGTGGAAGACATGGTTCAAAATACGGACTCTGTGAAGGAGTTATGGAAAATGTTGGCGGCGGCGTTTGATGGTAAACGCGATTTGTCTCGTATATATGACTCGGTCGTTGGTGTGTACCGAGCAAATCAAGGAGACAAATCTCATAAAGATCATTTCCGGGCCTTCAAGGCTATGGCGGATGAGATCGACCGCGTGTTACTGTAGGTCCTAAAAAATCACGTTGCATCAATCAACAATGTCAAAGAATCAATATATACATCATTTTGATGAATTGCGCAGGCAACAGATTGCGCAGCAATCCGATTGCGCACACTGGTTTGCGCACACTTCCAATTGCGCAGGCTGACATGGCAAAAGTCATCATTACCTGAATCAAATCAAATCTTTCTGACAACTGACAGCACGGATAACGAGGAGACTGTTCGTTTTTGGCGCCGCACAGTGCTCGAAGGCGGCTGACAGATGGCAGCGCAATCCAGGATTGCGCAAACCAATCCTGCGCAAACTGAGTCTGCGCAAACCATTCATGCGCAGTCTGAGTCTGCGCAAACCAAACTCTGCGCAGTTCAGGTTGCGCATTCCACCAACATAACTGATAAAGTACATGTGGCATTCATGCCATCAATTGCTCATTACGTGGCAACTGTCTATGCACGATCATGCGCATTTCAATCAAATGATGCCATGTGTCCCAGATAGTCGGCCCACGATCCAGTAACTGCCTGCGCAGTCCAATGCTGCGCAAACCAGTTGCTGCGTAAATCATCTTGCGCAGTCCAGAATAACTGAAAGTTACTTATTTTTCAGAACTCTATAAATAGAGTTTCAAGTCTTCATTTCAAGGGGGATCAAGATCAGACATAAAGTTCAAAAATCAGAGAGTTCAGGAGTTCTTGTCGAAGTGCTGCTGCATTCTTCCGAGGCTTTTGCCTTCAACTTCCGAGGCTTTTGCCTTCAGTTTCCAGAGTTGTTCTCAACTTCAGAGGCTTCGTCTTCAAAAGTTCACATCGTCCAAGGGATAAAGCAATCGTCATCTAGATTGGATTCCTATAGTTGCAATTTTCCCAGAATTCTTGTAATCTTTATTACACAGTTTGTATCAATAAAGTTTTATACTTTTGTTTTTGCAAACAAAATGGCGACTCTGCTGGGGACAACTTTCTCCTCCGACGAGGAAGTAGCAACTCAATGTGACGTAGCGTCTATCGGAAAGACGCAGAAGACGCTGGTTGTTAAGGTCAACCAGACAGCCTACGAGGCGATGCTCAACTCCAAGACCACTCCCCGTACTGCAGCCACTTCTGCCAAGAGCAAAGTGCGTTCAGTATGGATCTCCAAGACTGCTGCACAATCTGGCAGTTTTGCCACTAAAGATGCTGTACACTCTGTTGCACAATCTGCTAGTCAGAATGTTGCACAATCTGCTGTGCCAACTGCTGCACAGTCTATCTCAACAACTGCTGCACAATCTGTTGCAGTCAATGCTGCGCAATCTGTTGCAACTGTTGCACAGGCTACTTCATATGCTGCCTTGTCAAAACACAAGACTCCTATGACTCTGGCGCAATTGGCAGTGGCTTTTCCTGCGCAAACCAACACTCCTGCCAGCAAAGTACATTCCAAGCACTCTAAAGCAAGGACTCCTGATGCGCAAACCATAGCTTCTGTGGTTAGAACCACTGCACTTTCTGCCAAAGCTTCTAATGCACAAGTGGCCAGTGCGCAATCCACCCATGCGCAAACCAAGCATGCGCAATCCAAGAGTAACAGCCCTTTGGCTAAACTCTCTTCTTCTAATAACAAAAGGGAAACTTCTGTTCCTCCCCTTAAACACTCTGCTGTTCCTACACAATCTATTGGGGGTAGTCCTTTGGCTATTCCTCTTCCTCCTCAAAATAAAGGAAAAGGCCCGTTGGTCTTTTCTCAGACTTCCTTGTCTCATGACTTGGAAGACAATAGAGGGAAACGCTCTTTAGCTAACCCTTCTTCTCAAAATAAAGGAAAAGGCCCTTTGGTCTTTTCTCAGTCTTCCTCGGTCTTTACCGAAGAAGATCAAATTGAACGTGTTTCGGCACCTATCAATACAAGAACTCCTACAAACAAGGATTCTTCTTTCCTTCATGACAAGGGAACTTGTACTGATCAAAGAGGTATTCTGCCTACCCCAGTAGCAGAATTCCAAGATCTTCCGACATTCAAAATATCCCGTTCCAAACAGGAAAAACTGTTGGTGTCTCAAACAGAAACCCCTGGGGGTGAATTTGCTGATCTAAGAACATATCTTAACAGGCCAACTTCGGCAAAACGTAAACAACCTATGCCGAAGGTCAAGCCTCAAAGACAAACCTCCAGGAACAAAAATCCTGATACCTATGCCAATGAGGTGAGCACTTCTTTGTACACACAGGGGACAAAACATTTGAAGAATCGGAACCATGTTCCGAATGTTGTTAAAGAACATATTCCTCGAACCTTTCCTCATCCTGGCATGGTTTCTGATCTCCGAGAACATCTCAAACAGAAACGAGATAATGCTTCAACTCCTTCAGTTCAATCATCTGATCATCATTGCAATCATAAAGTCATCATCCAATGTTGTTGTCAAACAACAAAACGATCTGTCTTCGATCGTTTGACTTTTGCTAAAACTGAACCAATGTCAGAGGATGAAGATGAAGTCCTATATGCTTCTGTTAACATGACTTCTCGAGACACTGGGGGTAGAAGATGCTCCAAGCACGGCAAACCTCGGAAACCAAGTCAACGGTATCTGGATTTACTTCAAGAATCTTCTGAGGGAGTATTCCAACATACCCGTTCCCGAAGCCGAGATACAATCGGTCAAAGGAATCTTCTTCAAGATCCTTCTGGTCATTTCCCTCTTTCTCAGTCAGGAGATGACTCTTTCTCCGATTATGATGCATACAGCGAAAGTTCTGAACAGACAGTGTCTTCCACTGTACCAAGAGAAGTAACATCTTATGTTGTCACTGATGATCAAGATGCTTCAACGTCTGCAAATCAAGAACAGCGAATCGCTGCACTTGAAGACAAGCTAAAAACCATGGCTGAAATGGTCGCTAGCATGCATTCTATCATTGTGGCCCAACATGCCACACCACCAACTATACCTACCGCAAGTCCGGAGATCATAGCATCTTCAATACCTGTCAATGCTGGGTTGGGAGTAATGCCTTCTCAAATGCCTCCTGTACAAGTGCAAGTTCAAACTACACCTAGTCAGTCTGCTGGGGGTAGTGCTTACAATGCTGTTCCTCCTCCTACTACTCTGACTCCGCCGGTTCCTTCTTCATCATCTGAAGACACCAATGAAGCTGTTAAACTCTTGCGAACTCAGTTCGAAGCCTTCAAAGAGAAGGATAATTTGCAAAGGTTGGGAATCAAGCAGCCATACCCAGTTGAATGGAAGGAAGTTCCATTTCCGCCCAAATACAAGATTCCAACAATCTCTCTTTTTGACGGCAGTACCTCACCAAGCCAGTTCATTAATCATTTCGAGGTAATGACTGTTCAACTCCAACCAAATGACGCTCTTCTTACCAGGGTGTTCGTCGGTTGTTTAGCCGGCGTAGCATACGACTGGTACAGAAGTTTGTCCGATGGTTGTATTACTTCTTTTTCAGGACTTAAGCAGATCTTTCTGGAAAGATTCTATGAGGGATTCAATGACATGACTATGTCTGCCCTCAATAAAATCAAACAGAAACATAATGAAACTGCTGAGAGTTTCATCGAACGTTTCCGTCGAGAAGCCTTGAAGATGCCTCCGGGGACTCCTGCTGCTGTTACCATAGACACTTGCAAGGCAAATCTTTTGCCTATCATCAGTATGTGGACAGGCTCAACTCAGTTCCAAGACTGGCCATCCTTTATTGTCAATGCCAAAGCAGCTGAAGTGAGTGCTGAGAAATTCAAACAGCTGGGGGCACAGATGTCTAACCCTGATCGGGATGAACATCAATCATCAGGTGGCAGTAATCGTCAGAACAACCGCAAGAACAAAGAAACTCTGAACATTAACCTGAAAAGCAAAGAGTCCATGGCTGTCAATGTAGCTCCGCCTACATCTACTTCTACTCCTGCTGCACCTCAATCGAGGGAACCTCGCCCTAAGGTAGAGTATTCGTTTGATGAAAATGACACAGCAAGCATCTTTGAGTGTTTACTCAAAAGCAATAAGATCAAACTTCCAGACCCAAAGAAGCCTGATGAAGTCGGTAAGACCGATCATCCTAAGTATTGTGTCTACCACCGATTCATTGGACATCCTACTCGAGCATGTTATGTGTTTAAGGGTAAGATTCAAGAGCTTGTCAATGATGGAGTTGTTACTCTGCAACAAGATGAGAAGATTGTTACTGCCAATATGGTTTCAGTCCAGTTTGGTGACTTTCCCCCGCAGATGATACAGCATGGTGTCATTCCTATTCCGAAGGCTACTCTCGAGATTGAAAATCTTCCTTCTCCACCAAATGAAGGCCTCGTTCCTTTGTCTCTTGACAATGGCGAGGTTATGTGGATCCATCCCGATCTTACTTCAGAGTTCGAGGATTCTTCTTCTTCCAAGAAGAAAGGTCGCTCTAAAGGCAAGATGAAGATTTGCAACATGGTGTCTTTTGACCCCATAGTTGATGAAGAAATTCTGTTGGACACCAGATCAGGGAAAACTTATCTGAAAGATTACTCTGAATCTCAAGAGAATCCTGCCTCTTCTTCTGAACCTGTTCCAACACAACCTGTCGCTATTGAAGAAATTCCTTCTACGTCTTCACCAGTTGTGGTTCCTATTCCTCCCAAACCAGTGGCTGCTGATAAAGGCAAACAAGTCCGCTTTGATAAACCCTTGAAGAAATCATCCCCTACAGGGCTTGAGAAGCCTTACAACTTTGATATATTGGCTCAACTAGCTAATACTCCAGCAAGGCTATCTATCTTTGAGCTCTTGCGTCTTTCCAGAGAGACGCGAGAAACTTTAAGTGAAGCTCTTATACAAGCTGAGACTTGTTTAGCCTTTCTCAAGAAGCCAGAAGCAGAACCAGTCTCTTGTCTACATTGTCATAGTGTTATGGAGTTGATTCCGAACATTACTTTCACACAAGATGACATGCTGATGGAAGACAATAGGCATGATCGTCCTCTCTACTATACAGGATATGTTAATTCGATGAAAGTCGATCGTATCCTGATAGATCCAGGATCTGCTCTCAGCATCATGCCGAAAACAATGCTCGATGCTCTGAAAATTTCTATACATAGTCTCTCCACTACAATCACCACCATCCTTGGATTCAATCAGGGAAGGAGTGAACCTTTGGGCAAGATTCGCTTAAAACTCCAAATAGGCAATCTTCGCACAAAAGTTACCTTCTATATCATTGACAATCATGGTTGTTCTTATAATGCTCTATTGGGGAGACCATTCTTACATGAGCATAATATTGTTCCATCAACCCTTCATCAATGTTTCAAATATGTTGATGATAAGGGAGAGGTCCATAAGGAAGTTGCGGATCTTTATCCCTTCAAAGGCGTTGAAGCATACTGCAACGACGCTCGGATGTACAAGGATGAATTCATGAAGATTGTGTTAGCTTTAGACACTGAAGAAGAACAAGAAGCAGTGCCTAAAGACACTCTTATCATACCTGTCAAAGGGCGAGTTTCACATCCTCAGTCTTCTAAACCACTGGCTATTCACTTGCCAATTCAAAAGAAATCAGTTGATGCTGATCAAGATCAAAGGGAGCTCACCTCTTCTGAGCCACTTGTTATCGACCTACGTCGTAACAAGGACAAAAAAAAGCTCATCTCTTCTGAGCCACTTGTTATCGACCTACGTCGTAACAAGGACAAAAAGCAGCTCACTCCTTCTGAGCCACTTGTTGTTGATCTCACACGCAACAAGGAAAAAAGGGAGCTCACCTCCTCTGAGCCACTTGTTATCGACCTCCGTCGTAACAAACCTCCCCCACGTTCTTCTTCTCCCCCTCTTGTAATTAATCTGACCAAGCCTGCTAAGGCTAAAGGTCCTGTTGTAAATACCGATGTACAAATGAATGAAAAAGCACCTACTTTCCAGTATACTGATGTTATTTATTATACTAAATGCTATTTAGATATGATAGATAGCTTCCAATCAATTACAATGGGAGTTGTACAATCTCTTCAGACAGAAGTATCACTTGAAGATCCAGATGATTCTTACCGTATTCATCCTTCTCTAAAGAAAGGTGAAAGTCCAGCACTTTTTAGTAAATGACCAGAAAAACAATTCAGCTATACGGATGATAGCAAACTTAACGATACAGGACGTCTCCAGTTACATCGTTATAGTCAACAATCAAAAGACATCATCCGGAAAATGGGCTATGACTTTAAAAGTGGCCTCAACTACGGTAAAGGTAGACGAACTCCTATCCGTACGACTGTTCCGGAAGGAAAGTCGGAAATGTATTACAACAGGACTAAGAAAGGTCTCGGATATACTTCTTCTCCACTGTTATCCCCAGCAGTCTCTGACTCAGACAGTGAAGAACGCTCTAATTCATCTGATTCTAGATCTTGGGATTCTGATATTAGTATTGGTGAAGTTCACAGGCTGATCGTATCATCTAACATGGTCTCCGCTGAACTACCAGAAGGCTATGGTGAAGACGTTGAAGAAAATACTGAAACAGATCCTTGGACTCAACATATGGACAATCAATGGGTACTTCGCTTTGAACAACGTGAACCTCCTACTGAAGATCAATTAGTTCAAGTTGATGTAGGGGAGAGCGAGTTGCCTCGTCCAATATTCATCAGCAAGAATCTTCCAGAAGCAAACAAACAGGAGTTAATTCTTCTTATTAAAGAATACATCGACGTCTTTGCCTGGAGTTATGAAGACATGCCAGGTTTAGATCCCAAAATTGCTACGCATAAACTGAACATTTTGCCTAATGCAAAACCAGTTAAGCAGCAACAACGGCGTTTTAAACCAGAAATGATGGACGCAATCGATGATGAAGTCAAGAAGCTCATTGCTTGTGGTTTTATTCGAGAAGAACATCCTGACTGGGTGGCCAATGTCGTTCCAGTTCTAAAGAAAACCGGTAAAGTTCGAGTCTGCATCGACTTCCGGGATCTTAACGAAGCATGTCCAAAAGATGAATTTCCTCTTCCTATCACGGATGTCATGATCGACAATACCTGTGGGTTTGAGCGAATATCCTTCATGGATGGATTTTCTGGATATAATCAGATCAAGATGAATCCTGAAGATGAAAAACATACCTCTTTCCGCATTCCTCGTGGTGTCTATTGCTACACGGTGATGCCATTTGGTCTCAAGAACGCTGGTGCAACTTACCAACGGGCTATGAGCACTATCTTCAAAGACCATCTTCGCAAAACTGTGGAATGCTATGTTGACGATATTGCTGTCAAAAGTCGTCTAAAAGAAGACCACATCCAAGATTTGAGAACAATCTTCAATCTCATGCGCCAACATCAACTCAAGATGAATCCTACCAAGTCATTCTTGGGTGTCTCTAGTGGCAAGTTTCTCGGCTTCGTCATTACCTCTAAGGGTATACACGTGGATCCCGAGAAGATCAAAGCCATTCAAGAGATGCGTCCTCCACGCAACCTAAAAGAGCTACGAGGATTTCAAGGCCGACTTGCGTACATCAGGCGATTCATTTCGAACTTGTCTGGACGCTGCAGACCATTCACTCAACTAATGAAGAAGGGTGTATCTTTCGTTTGGACTGAAGAGTGTCAACGAGCATTTGATGATATCAAGCGATATCTCATGAACCCACCAGTTTTGGTGCCACCTATCTCTGGCATTCCATTCTTGATGTACGTCCGTGCTATGGACCATTCATTGGGTGCTTTACTTGCCCAAAAGAATAAAGAAGGTCATGAGCAGGCCATCTATTATCTTAGCCGTACTATGATTGGTGCTGAACACCGTTATAGTCCGGTCGAAAAAGAATGCCTGGCTCTCATGTTTGCTGTGCAGAAGACAAGGCATTACATCATTGGCCAAACTATTCATGTCATATCCCGAGTTAATCCTCTTCGGGTACTCATGAAGAAGCCCAGCACACTCAATTCTCGGCTGGCTACGTGGGCAATCCTGCTAGCTCAGTATGACATGGTGTATGTTCCACAAAAGTCTGTTAAAGGTCAAGCACTGGCGGACTTCTTAGCAGCTCATCCTGTGCCTGAGACATCTAAGCTCTATGACGAAATTCCAGACGAGACATTGGAAGCCAACATGATCTCTGAAGAATTTCCAACATGGCGTTTATTCTTTGATGGTGCATCGAGAATTGGACCAAATGGTGCTATTGTAGCAGGAGTTGGAGTGGTCCTCGTTTCTCCAGACGGATCAACTATCCAAAGAGCCTACTCTCTTGATGAACCTTGCTCCAATAATGTAGCGGAGTACAATGCTCTACTCATCGGTCTTCAGTTAGCCAAACAACTGAATGTTGAATATCTCGAAGTCTACGGTGATTCTAAGCTTGTTGTTAATCAGGTTAGAGGAACTTATGAAGTTCGTCATCAAGACCTAATGCCTTATCACGAAGCAGCGATCAACATAGCTATATCATTCAAAGCTTTCTTCATAGACTATGTTCGGCGAGCTTGCAATACCGAAGCAGATGCTTTGGCCAATCTTGCAGCTGTCTTAGCCATCCCTATCAAAAGACAGCAGGTCGTGGTTATCTCCAACCGAGAACTGTTCTGCATCGAAAACAATCGTAATATTGAATTCAGCAATTTTGCTGAAGTCAATGTTATTGATGAAGATTGGAGAACTCCTTTCATTGACTTTGTGGTTCATGACATACTCCCCGAAGATCCTAAGGAGGCTACAAGCGTTCGTCGACGATCTCTCCGATTCTATTACAATCAAACTACCAAGACCCTCTATCGACGAACTTATGATGGTCTTCTTCTACGCTGTCTCGCTGGTGACGAAGCTAAACAAGTTTTGCGTGAAGCTCACGATGGTGTTTGTGGAGTACATCAACCTGGTCCTAAACTACAGGACCGCATTAGACGCATGGGTTATTACTGGCCTTCTATGGTGTCAGATGCAATTGAATATGCAAGGAAATGTCGTGCTTGTCAAATCCATGCAGACTTCATTCATCAACCATCAGAATTCCTACACCCGACTGCTGCTTCCTGGCATTTTGAAGCTTGGGGTATGGACATCATAGGTCCTATTAACCCTCCTTCTTCTAGAGGACATCGGTTCATATTAGCGATAACCGACTACTTCTCCAAGTGGGCTGAAGCTATACCTCTGGCTGAAGTTAAGACTAGCAGTGTCATCAACTTCGTTAAACACCACGTCATCTATAGATTTGGTGTACCTCGAAGAATCATTCATGACAATGGACCTCAATTCATCAGCCAGAAGTTCACCAGATTCTGCGATGATCATCGAATTGACAATGTCGCTTCAACAGCATACAATCCTGCTGCTAATGGTTTAGCTGAAGCCTTTAATAAAACCATCATTAAACTCCTCAAGAAGTTTGTATCCACTAACAAACGGAACTGGAGCGAGAAACTTGGCGAATGTCTTTGGGCCTACCGAACTACGGTCCGCAATCCTACGGGCTTTACACCCTTCTCTTTGGTGTATGGCTGTGAAGCTGTTCTTCCTTTAGAATTGCAAATTCCTTCTTTAAGGATTGCCATTGCTAACGAGCTTACTACAGAGAACAACGATCTTCTTCGACTTCAAGAGTTGGAAGCACTTGATGAGAAACGATTAATGGCTCAACAACATATTGAGTTATACCAAGCCCGCATCTCGAAGACTTTCAACCGCAAAGTTAAAGTCAGAACGTTTCAGCAAGGAGAACTTGTTCTAGCGGTCAGACGTCCTATGACTATGACTCATATGAGCAAAGGAAAATTCGATGCTAAATGGGAAGGTCCCTATGTTATAAGCAAAGTCTTCTCAAATGGAGCTTATCAGCTCTCAGAACTTGATGGTCGAGTTGCTATGATGCCTATCAATGGCAAGTTCCTTAAGAAGTATTATGTATAAATGTAAATGCTTGTAAAATCATCAGACAGAATCAAGTTCATAAATAAAATTCAAATTTTATTTCATTATATGATAGTACATGATATTAAAGGTCACTATCATCTTTCTCTACATTGGGACGCGGGCCACTGCCGTCCTTCTCGAAAATGTGATCAGCAAAAGAACCGAGAACCTCCTTGCTGGAACCCACGAGGAACTTGCAGGCGGCCATCCTCATGGCTTCTTCTTCTTCAGTCCTTCCCGGTTCGAGCAGGAAGTCCAGAATGTCCCGTGGTGGCTGGGGTGCAGACGGACCTTCGCTTGTTTCTGTCTCTTTCGGCTGAACTGGATTGGCAGGGCGTTCTTCAGTGCCCTTTTTAACCTGCGAGGCGATCTCAGCCTTCTTAGATGCTTCTCCGGACGATATTTTTATGTTAAAAGAGCAGAAGTGTTCGTTCCTGTCAGATTTCTGCTATATTTATAGGCAGAAGTTCCTCAACTAACGAAGCGATACATTCATCCGACGGTTCATCCGTTCATTAAACTCATGACGGTTCGTCCGTTCATTTATTTACATTCATTCGACGGTTCATCCGTTCATTAACTACTGACGGTTCATCCGTTCATTTATTACATTCATCCTGACGGTTCACCCGTTCGTTCATTCACCACTAGACGGTTCACTCATTCATTCATCATCACTTGACGGTCTACCCGTTCATTCATTGACGATTCATCATCGTTCATCAGCAACTCGTCATTTTCGACTAAGTTGTCAAAATCGAAATAATAGTATTCAATATATTCTGCCACGTCCATATTACCTCTGAGCAGATATAATGAATATAATTATTTTCTACAAGAAATATATCATGTCTTGCACCTCTGAATATATTTTCTATCTCTATTATTTATATCTGAATAAGATATGCAATAAATAATGGAGCCACAACAAAAATGTTTTTTATTTATCCAAATGTGAGGCATTACAGAAAACGCATCAATAGTGACAAACACAAAAATACAAAAAGTCCTAATCAAGAAGGAGGGATAATCAGATTGTCAATTTGCTGCTTCAGTGTCTGCAGCTCTTCTTCGTGAATTGATGCTACTATCTTTCTCGCTTCCTCCATCCCGCTTTCTTCATCAAAAATAGGCATATCCACTGTCCGGCGGGTGATTTCTGCACCATGGGTTGTCTCATACTCATTCCTCTCTTCAATTAAAGCATTGAATTGTTCAATCACCAGTTGGTGATTAACAGTTTCTTCTTCAAACTCTTGTTGGAGGGGAGTAATTTCTGCTTTCAGCTCAGCAAGTCGCCGTCCTTTGCTTTCAGCCATTAACGTAACTGATTCTATTTTAGAATTGTACTCAGCTGATTTTGCAGAATGAGCCTCTAACAGATTTTGAAGGGTTAACCTTTCCATATCAGCAGCCTGAGCCAGTCGCTCAAATTCAGCCTGTACTAAAGAATCTATATCCTTCTTCTTGAGCTCCTTGTACCTCTTGATGGAGACTTCTAATTCGTTCAAAATGTGTTCAAGGAGAGTGGCCTGAGCTTCGTCTCCTTGGTCTCTTATGGCTCTTATTAAGAAAGAAGTTGGCTTCCTAACCATAATGAAGTCAGCCCCTTCTTTCTCTATCATTTTATGGACAAGAGATCCTAGCGACTCGAAGAAGCATCTGGTAAAAGATTGGACAACTTGTTGATTGATGGCCAAAGTTCCAGGAGTCGCTGCTACACCTATTGAGGATGGGGGTAGCAGGTTGCTCGATTCTTTGTGGTTGGACAACAGGCTCTTTAAATAAAGGAGCCAGAGTAGAACTGGTCGCTCCTCCTGTTTGATCCTCTGCAATAGTAAAATTGTTATTTTGCTAATTGTTTGCTGATGAACAAGAAGATCAAAAAAGAACAAATCTTACCTTGGTTTGGTCTAACAACAAGTGCATCCCTTGCTGGAATGGACTCTCTTTGAACAGAAGTAGCCTCAGCTGCAACAGCCTGGCTACTGCCCGCTTCCGAACTGCAAGATAAGTGATGACTACTACTGACCACCACAGTTGGTATGGGCACCATAGCCAGGTCTATTGGAGGTGTTGGCAGAGTCTCAAGATCTGCAAGAATTACAAATGAAGATATTAATCATCAGTCTATTTTTAAAGAAGATTGCTAGATCTCATTTTATACCTTGAGGGTCGGTGGCGGGATTTTCTTTCAGCACGCCTTCATCGGCTACTTCTTCATGAGATATTTCTATCTCAATATTTTCAACAGGATTTTCAGCAGATGCCTCCACTTCAATATCCTTTTTAGGATCTGAAATATCATCGGCAGTATCAAGAGATATATGTTCTTCGTTATCCTTTTCAGGATCTTGTATATACTCATCAACATTTTCAGTCGAAGAACTCTCTTCGTCTTTTTCTTCTTCTGCTGCTGCATTCCCACTGTTAGTGGCGGTCTGATCTTCCTGCAGGCTATAACTGCAATCCTCCAAAGCTGCAATCATTTCACGGTCTTCTTCTTCACGAAGAGCCTGGGAGTAAGAGGAGGTTGAGTTGTCTCCACGACAGGTGAATGAGGTTGTACAATATTTTGTCCTTCCTCTAAGATGTTTTCTCCAGGTTTTCAACCTCAGTTCTTGGGATAAGATCTCCCCTCTGTTCATTCTCTTCAAGAGTCTTGCTCCCAGATTCAGAAACAGGTGTGGAAGATGCCATTAGAATTCCTGCTGCAGCATCTACTGAAGTCAAGAGTTGTCTAGAAGAAGATTCTTCCAAAACTCTTCTGGTGACTACTTTCTTCTTTCTGTGTAGAGGTCTGACAGGACTCTCTACATTTACTGGCTCTGCTTGTTTCTGCACAGAAGTTGGTGTAGCGGCAGCTTCTTGATGTGTCTCGGCCAATTGCCGAGATTGGGATCTTGTAGTGACCTTTTCGGAAGAAAGATCTAGTATCAATTTCATCTTTGCTGTGGGAGCAGGAGGCTCCTCTCTTCTCCTTTTCTTCGCTGGAGATCTACCCACTCTCAGAGAAATACGCATTGCTGCGTTTACTTCTTGAGGGAACATCATATCCCTCGAAACTTCCAAAGGAGCATCGACCGGCTCGTGCACCTCTTCATTTACAGGGATCGATGGAGCAATCCTCCCTCTCCTCAATCTTGTTGCAGTAGCGAAACTATCTGCGAGATTAAAATTCTCGGCAAAAGTATTCGCGGATGTATAAAATACAGAATATGTGAAGAGCATCCGAGGACCCTGGGGAGTACTTCTTGCTGGCATTGAAAATGTGGCTTTTGTATCACGGGCATTGTAATAAGCCCAAGCTCTAGCCCCGTCTATCAAGTAACCTTTGCCTTGGAGGCAAGTAATTGCGTTCCCTACATGGAACTGATCATACCCAAACTGCCGAGCAAATCGGCTGGGAGGATATGGTTCTAAATAGCACTCTTCTTCGAACCGATAAACCAGATGTGATGGTCGAATTGTCTTCAACCATTCAAAGGCAGTACGGGTCAGAGGTTGCATCTTCGAATCCACCATATTTGTGGGCATTTGATCATACCCAGCAGGGAAAGGAGCACAACAGAAGTTCCATCCTCTATTCAGATTCAAAACGAATCTACACTCACTCAAAGAAGTGTATTTCCATTTTCCTTCAGAATATCTTCGGAGAAAACTGCCATCAACTAGTCCCATGCCGGGGTCCATTAAGGTTGGATAGTGAAGAAGTAACCATCCAAATAAATATGTATATGGCAATTCCAAGCGAGGGAACTCTTTCTCTCCCTTCGCCTTCAGCATCAAATCGACGTATAAACGAAGACTGGCGTTTAGCTTGCAGATCATTGCTGATAACAAGTCCATCTTATAACCGAAGACTAACTTGACAGCAGCAAACAGAACACCGCGGTGAAAACGATCCACGGCACTGGATCCGGGAACCACAAACCTCCGAAGCCAGTATGTTAGGAATCCTGCCAGTTGTGCTTCTTCGGACATGGGTCTATAACCCATTCTTAAATAACTCTCCAAATTGTCCCCTCTCTTCAAAGGAGGATATTCATGATCATCTTTCACCTCTTTATCAAAGTAACCACTCTGTTCCATCAGTTTTATAACCTCTGCATTGCTCAAAGGTTTGAAGAAGGTAGGGTAGCATTTGTCGGTCTCCTTGGTCTTCTTCTCTTCTATATGGTTGAGAAACAGATATGGTAACCATTTTGAAGAGTAACAAGTGTTGGCGGTAGCACTCTTGTAATATAGAGAACAGATTTTGTAATGGCATAATAGTTCTTCGAACACTGCCACCATCTCTGCATTCTCTTTTCGGAGCTTGTCCAGCTCATCATTTGTCGGTACATACTCCTCATACGGAGCATCTGCCATGGGCAAGTATGAGATATACTTCATCTCGTGGAGTGCAAAGCCCATCTCTCCACCTGGGGTCATGAAGGTTCCCGTCCTATAGTTGTACCTCTCAGTTAAGGCTAAAAACATATGAGGATTGGGAGCAAATCCGTATACAGTGGCATGCACTGCTTGATATAGATCAATCTGTTGGAGTCTGTCTTGGAAAGTTGTCAGAATCCAATTCGCAATATAGCTCCATCGTTTGTAGTCTGGATTCACCAATCCAGTCATTCTGATGTCTTGTTCGGGATATTTTCCTTCAGCCTTCGCAAATTCATTTGCGAATATTGGTGTTCTAACAGGCATCAGCATAGAAGAGTTCTCTGGTGGAATGCATCCAGGTCTCAACCCTCTCAACAAGCAGCTATATCTATCAGAGGAGCTATAAAACATATCCCTCTTGTTTGGCCCTTTCTTTACGAAGATTTTTCCTGCACGGGCATCCTGAAACAGAGTGATGTTCCACTCCATCTTCCTTGGGTAGCTCGCATGAGCGTACCGCGACAAAGGGAGGCAGCGAGCAATGTCTGGTATGAAGAATGATCTATCTTTCTGGTGAACTATTCTATCCTCCATTCTCGGCCTAGGCTGAGAGACTTTCTCAAAGGCGTCACCGAACAGGAACAAGGGTTTCTTATGAATTACAGCATCCGCTGACTCTAGGGGCTGTCCATTCATTAAACACATTAAAGTCTCATTATCCTGGGAGATCAGTATAGCCTGACGGGAGACCGGTAGATCGTACTGAGGATAGTGAACGTGAGACAGATCTTCTTTATATTCAGACTCTGAGAGGGTTCCCACAAAATGTTCATAATCTGGGTCTTCATTGACCTCAACTGCATCAACAGACAGATAAAGATTAGTACAAAGTCAAAATCTCTGTTTTAAAACATAAAACATTGGAGTGCGCAACCTCAGATTGCGCTGACATGACTTGCGCAACAACAGATTGCGCATCACAGAAGGATGCGCAAAGTGATAGTTTGCGCTGACAACCTGCGCAAAGCAATCGATTGCGCTGATTTCCTGTCAGCACAATTCAACAAGTTGCGCAGGAATGCAGCCTTCATAAAAATGAGGACTAACAGATTGATGCAACCAAAAACCCTAAAAAGGGTGGCGCAATATGAACTGATCTCTAAAAAGAGATGAGTTTCGAAGATCAAAGGAAGTCGAATCACCCTAAAAAGGGGTTTTCGATCGATTCAACTACCTCTCAGAGCGGGGTGCGCGGATTCGTGTCGAGATGCCCTCCGTGCAACTCTGTCAGATGACTCGGCCGGAGCTTTTCCTTTCGCGGCGGCGGTGGCGGCAGCATTGGATCGTCGTGGAGCCATGACAATCGTCGGAGGAGGAGAACAGTAAGGGTTGGGAGATTTTCTTCTCAAGAGCTCGAAAGATTGCAAAGTAAAGAAATGAAAACGAAGAGATGGGTATTTATAGTTTTTGAAATACGAAACGGATGCCTCGGATTGCGCCTAAAATTGTGATCTTTTTGCTTTGCGCAG
This sequence comes from Iris pallida, assembly GCA_029216955.1. NCBI lineage: Eukaryota > Viridiplantae > Streptophyta > Magnoliopsida > Asparagales > Iridaceae > Iris > Iris pallida. The sequence goes on from JANAVB010009994.1 coordinate 8,011,250, forward strand.
ACAGCTCAGCATCATGCGCAAAGTGATTCAACATTCAAAAATTCAAAGTATTTCGAAATTTTGAATAAAATCAACTTTCGAAAACTTTGAAGGGGGTCTTGTAGGTCCTAAAAAATCACGTTGCATCAATCAACAATGTCAAAGAATCAATATATACATCATTTTGATGAATTGCGCAGGCAACAGATTGCGCAGCAATCCGATTGCGCACACTGGTTTGCGCACACTTCCAATTGCGCAGGCTGACATGGCAAAAGTCATCATTACCTGAATCAAATCAAATCAAATCTTTCTGACAACTGACAGCACGGATAACGAGAAGACTGTTCGTTTTTGGCGCCGCACAGTGCTCGAAGGCGGCTGACAGATGGCAGCGCAATCCAGGATTGCGCAAACCAATCCTGCGCAAACTGAGTCTGCGCAAACCATTCCTGCGCAGTCTGAGTCTGCGCAAACCAAACTCTGCGCAGTTCAGGTTGCGCATTCTACCAACATAACTGATAAAGTATATGTGGCATTCATGCCATCAATTGCTCATTACGTGGCAACTGTCTATGCACGATCATGCGCATTTTAATCAAATGATGCCATGTGTCCCAGATAGTCGGCCCACGATCCAGTAACTGCCTGCGCAGTCCAATGCTGCGCAAACCAGTTGCTGCGCAAATCATCTTGCGCAGTCCAGAATAACTGAAAGTTAGTTATTTTTCAGAACTCTATAAATAGAGTTTCAAGTCTTCATTTCAAGGGGGATCAAGATCAGACATAAAGTTCAGAAATCAGAGAGTTCAGGAGTTCTTGCCGAAGTGCTGCTGCATTCTTTCGAGGCTTTTGCCTTCAACTTCCGAGGCTTTTGCCTTCAGTTTCCAGAGTTGTTCTCAACTTCAGAGGCTTCGTCTTCAAAAGTTCACATCGTCCAAGGGATAAAGCAATCGTCATCTAGATTGGATTCCTATAGTTGCAATTTTCCCAGAATTCTTGTAATCTTTATTACACAGTTTGCATCAATAAAGTTTTATACTTTTGTTTTTGCAAACAGTTACCTCTTACGTCGGATATTAATGAAGCACGAGCTCAACGTGAGCAGCTTCATGTCATGGCTTATCTCGTCTCTCTCCGTCCTGATGCGGACTCTGCTCGTTCTCAGATTATTGTTGGATCTGATGTACCGTCCCTGTTGGAAGCACACTATCGTGTCCTTTGGACTGCCAAAGTCGTTGAGACCACTCCGGATGATACTCCTGCTGATCGTTCTGCTCTCGAGGCCGCTCGTACAGGATTTCGTGGTAGTCGTGGCGGCCGATGGGGTGGCCGTAATGCTGGTCGTGATGGAGGAAGGAGCAATGGCAGTCGTGATGGAGGAAGACCGCGCACATGCTTTAACTGTGGTCAGCTTGGCCATTTCTATTGGCAATGCACTAAATCACATGCTGCTAATATCACCACTGATGCCCCTGATGATGGTGTCCGCTCTATTCAGATGACTTCGGACTCATATACAGAGTTCCTTGATTTCCTGGCTCAACGTCGTGGTGAAGCATCCACGTCTGGTTCCACAGCCGGATACTCAGCCGCGTGCATAGTGAAATCCAAGCAATGGGTAATTGACTCTGGTGCATCCTCTCACATGACTGGTGATGCAGGTATGATACATGATTATGTACCTGTACGTCGTGCTTCTGGCATTACTGTTGCCAATGACGGTTCCCTGACCGTCCGAGGCCGTGGAAGTGCCAATCTTTCTTCCGGACTGTCACTCAATTCTGTACTGCTTACTCCTGAGAACCCGTTCAGTTTAATTTCTATTAGTCAAATTACTCGTGAACTATATTGCTCGGTAACATTTTTTCCTGATGGTTGTGTTTTTCAGGAACTGAAAACTGGAGAGACTATAGGTAATGGACATGTGGCTGGAGGCTTGTACCTGTTTGACGCAACTCCTTCTGTTGTCTGTGCCGGCATGAAACTCGATCTTGTCGAATTACATTGTCGGTTAGGCCATCCATCGTCTCAAGCTCTCCATAAAATGTACCCATCTTTAGATATTCCCTCTTCTTTTCATTGTGAGCCATGTAGTTTAGCTAAGCATCATCGGGTTCCTTATCCGGTGAGTCCAAATAAAATTGCTTCCGCTCCTTTTGAGTTTGTGCATTATGATATATGGGGACCCTATCCGACTGACTCTGTAATGGATTTTAAGTACTTCGTTACTTTTGTCGATGATTACTCACGTGTCACTTTTGTTTATTTGATGAAAAATTGCTCTGAATTATTTTACATCTGGTACAACTTTCATGCTGAAATAAAAATACAATTTGGTCTTCCAATCAAAAATTTTCGGAGTGACAATGGTCGTGAGTATTTATCTCGTGATCTCGATAAACATCTGGCCCTCAATGGCATCATCCACCAAACCTCTTGTGCGTACACACAACAAAATGGTGTAGCTGAACGCAAGAATCGCCATTTATTGGAAACAACACGTGCTCTTATGTTTCAAGCACGTACTCCCAAGCAATTTTGGTCGGATGCGGTTCTTACTGCTTGTTATCTTATTAACCGCATGCCATCGTCTGTTTTCAATGGTAGCTCTCCCTTTTCTAGGCTTTTTCCTGGACGAGAACCATTTTCTCTGCCTCTCCGCATCTTTGGCTGCTTATGCTATATTCGGAATACCCGACCAACCTTTCTAAATTAGATCCTAAGGCAATACAATATATTTTTCTTTGGTATCCTAAAGATCAGAAAGGGTATCGGTGTTTCTCCCATGTCTTAAAGCGATATTTTTTTACTCAGGATGTTACTTTTATAGAAATAGAATTTCTACCATTTCCACAATCAACGGGTCCGGCTCCTCTGGTCTATCCAGAAGAGAATTTTTTTTATTTCCTCGTAAAACACAACAGCTTTCCGTACGGGTGCCCTCCCTTACCGAGCCAGTCTCCCAGACAGATGGTCCACATACACCGATTCAGCCATTGCCGACATCGCCCACAAAATCCTCCTCTGGTTCTACCAGCAGCTCCGGCTCCAATGAGTTGCCTCCATCTGTTCCACCAGCAGCTCCACCAGTTCCACCAGCAGCTCCGGCGGTTCCGCCTCCAGAACGTCCTCGTCGTGCCTATCGTGATCATCCCTTGTATGTTGACAACTACAAAGGACTTACCAGTCACACTCAGTCTCTGGTGGCTACTATTGATGGGATTCAGATCTCCAATACCGCTGAGGAGGGTCTCCGACATCTCGATTGGCGTGCTGCTATGAACGAGATGAAAGCTCTCCAGGAGAATCATACTTGGGACTTAGTCAACTTACCTACTGGTAAACAGGCAGTCGGCTGCAAATGGGTGTTCACGATTAAGGTAAAACCGGATGGCACTCTTGATCGACTGAAGGCTCGTTTGGTGGCCAAAGGATACTCTCAAACCTATGGTGAGAATTACTTCGAGACATTCTCTCATGTGGCCAAAATGATATCCGTTCGTGTCCTCATGGCCTTGGCCATTCGATATGATTGGCCGTTACTTCAGCTAGATATAAAGAATGCTTTTCTCCACGGGGATCTTGATGAAGAGGTATATGTGATGCAACCTTCCAGGTTCGTTGCAAGGGAGGGTAAAGTGTGTCATCTGAGGAAGATCCTCTATGGTCTAAAACAATCACCTCGTGCATGGTTTGGTCGATTTACACATGTTGTTACTCAATTTGGCATGTGTCAATCAAAGAAGGACCATTCAATCTTCTATCGACACACATCTGCTGGAAGAATACTCATTGGTGTCTATGTTGTTGATATTTTAATCACGGGAGATGACAGCCAGGGTATTGCAAGCCTCAAGAGAACAATTTCAAACCAAGGATATGGGATCCTTGAACTATTTCTTGGGCATTGAGGTCACACGGGGTAAGCGGAACATTGTAATGTCTCAAAGAAAGTATGTGCTGGACATACTAAATGATGCAGTCATGATGCAAGCAAAGGGAGCAACCTCACCTATGGATCCAGGGGCGAAGTTACTTCCAGACGAAGGGGTCCTGATGACCAATCCAGATCAGTATCGTCGAGTAGTTGGAAAACTCAACTACTTGGCAGTTATGACGCGTCCGGACATTTCTTTTGCAGTGAGTGTTGCAAGTAGATTTATGACTTCTCCAAAAATTCTACACTGGCAGGCAGTTCTCAGAATTCTGTGTTATCTAGTAAAGAATCCAGGAAAAGAAATTTGAATGGAGAATAATGGACACACTCGCATTGAGTATTTTACTGATGCTGACTGGGGAGCAAGCCTGACAGATAGACGGTCTACATCTGGCTACTCAGTATTATTGGTGAAAATCTAGTATCATGGAAGAGCAAGAAACAAAGTGTGATAGCACGCTCAAGCTCAGAAGCAGAATATCGAGCTATTGCTCATGGCACGTCAAAGATATTATATATGAAGCATCTCCTACAAGAACTGGGTGAAGACGCAGGATCTCAAGTGGCAGATCTATGGTGTGATAACCAGTCTGCTATTCATATTGCCACCAACCTAGTATTTCATGAACGGACGAAACATATTGAAATTGACATTCATTTTGTTCGTGATGAATATAAAAAGGGAGTGATAAAGTTTCAACATGTGAGGATCGGCGACCAGATAGTTGATATCTTCACAAAGCCTCTTCTGGGTACTCGGGTTCAATTTTTATGTAACAAGCTGGACATGATTGACATCTATGCTCCAGCTTGAGGGAGGGTGTTAAGTGTTATATTAGAGTTATGAGTTAATGGGTTTTAGTCCCACATTGCTTAGAATAATAAGAGATGAGGCTAGCCTCTCCTATATATATGTAGTCTTTCATCAATAACAATCATATCATTATTTCCATTCTACAACATACAAGACACATCATAGGAAAAAAGAAGGGAATAAACTTAGCAGTATTTGAGGCAGATTCAACTTTATTTACAAACTCGAAGTATAAACATTACAATTTTATGCATATATTTAATTGAACTAAGGAAGAGTTACAAACATGCCTACTCTAATATATAACAATAAAAGACGATGAGCATAAAAAACCCATGTGCATATGCTGAACAAAGCAATTAAAGAATATATATAACTATTGTACATTGTAACACTGGTAACACTTGTAAGAAAATAAAGTAAGCTATCAAATTTCTGTGCTAGATATCAAAAAGAATGTAGAAAGCATCATCACTCATTGTTGCATAAAGCCAAACTCTGGCTGCCGCTCCAATAATGCTCTAAATACTTGAGCACTGCCAAGTATATAAACTTTCTACAGTGCCCCTTCTTCCTTTTCCCCTCTTCTTTAACGATTCCAAATAGGGTAAGAGGTCCAATCCAGTGACTAGTCAAGCCAGTTCCTATGGATCAAGTGATTCTCCCTGCAGGGTCAAACATACAGAGGAAATACAAAAAAACAGAACTACCCCATAAAACTGGTAGTGCCGGGTGTATGACTCATCCTAGCATCTCATCTTGAATCTTTAGTATATGTGGCTCAAGGGAAGAGAACCACCCTTATCCCATTTAAATTAGTGTAACGGAGTCTCAAAAGATAATGTAGAAGTATATGAGTGGCCTTAGCCAATTTCATATGACCAATCAACCACTGATACTTCATTACCACAGGTTACTTCACACAAGGTCCTCCAGCTGCAACAGATAGTGTCGGCAATACTTTGCAAGAAAAACCAATTATCCTCCGAGAATATGACGGTGGATGCTAACATATCCAAGCTCAACCATAGGTAATAATAAACATCTTGGAATCACCATTTGAATCCTCTTTGACCATGATGAAAGAGAGCATGTTGATATCAATCATTTCCTACGCTCAAATCAAGACATGCACGATTGAGAGCAGAACCAATAATGTCGTCTAAGAACCATGGACACTCCAAAATTCATACTATGCCCATGTGTGTCGTGTCGTGTCGTGTCGGACACACGCATGGACACTCCAAAATACACTAACACACACAAAAATAGGTGACGAATCCGTGTCGCCATTCTGAAATGTGTCATGTCGAATCCGTGTCCGTGCAACATAGAATGCTGTTAAATAATTACGAGAATGTTTAAAGATTCTATTTTTGAAGATCTCATGTCTCCATCGGGTGCTTATATCAGGAACGGAACATGATCAAACATAACTCTTCTTTTATTTCTCTCATCAAGTCATCATACACATCACTGTTAGATGAATGGTCATGAAAATTATGCAGATGTATGAAATACTGAAATGAAGCAATTGAAACTTCATCATCTAGTCTAGCCTAAACCTGACACAGGATTTTCATGACAAAGTTTGAAGGCAATGTTCACAGTGTGGCTTCTAGCAATAACTAAAATTCCAACCTAAACCTCCATCTCTCACCCCTCTTTAAAAACCCTTCTCTCAAGTCTCAACCTAATACCTAGGAGTTGACCAGGTGGGAAAATAGGAACTCGCCACTATAAAAAAGTATTGATGTAACTGAGTGCAGCCTCCTTATGAAAATAAGGGAAAAGAGGCATAACTCTAGGTCAACTTTCAATCACCAGATTTGTACACCCAAATTAAGCTATGCAGGGATGTAGCCACCTAATTTTGAAATTTAAGAAAAAAATTGACTCTGCATAATGTAAATGAAACATATCTACAATTTTATATATATGTAGCATGTACCTGTACATTTTACACAAGTGCAAATATAAGATGGCGGGCTCTGATTTGTACTGATGGCATAACAAACTTCTATATGCCCACCAAGCAAAGTAAATGGTAAGCGATCAAATGGCTGGTCAGCATTGCTCACTAAGATCTGTAAGTATTATATGATTTATATCCCTATAGATTAACGTTCATGTGCTTGACTTCTCACCCTTGCATTAAGTGATTGCAAAATGAATATATTTTCAGTAATAGAACTAAGAATCAACTTGGATGGGTTAATGTTTTCAAAATATAATTATGTTCATTTCTCAACGTAAGGCATGAAAATCTAGATCATGTGAACCGTGTTCAATGTGGATCATCTATTAGGATGATCCATGATGTAATTTGGTAGGTGGACATAACCAAGTTAGGTTACGTGAATCAACTTTGACTGGTTAAAATTGTTCAAAAATAATTATTTTCATTTTCCAACGTTTTAAGGCATGAAAATGTATATCATTGCGAACCGTGTGGATCATCTATTACGATGGTCCACAATGTAATTTGGTAGATGGACATGACCAACTTAGGAGTTCCAAAAACCAAATAATTAGACTATATAACAAAAACATGCTCTATGCACTTGATGAACTTGAAAAATATGTGCATCCATGAATTTGAGCATATGATTGCAAAAAGCAAACTCTAAACTTTATGCTGATCTAGTTTAGAATGTTCAGTTTTGTTAATTTGCAAATGCAACTCTTTTCAATGCAATGGAATTCCAATACATTTGATAGCATCAAATGCTAATTCAGTAAACTTAACTCCAATGACTGAAGGGTATATATTATCTAATAATGTAATGCAACTTATATAATAGGATATTTCATGTTTATACTTAATAAATCCTGACCAGATAGCTTAATGCTAATCAAATGCTACAGTTATTAACATAACCAATATAGCCACTAGGGAAATGTTGTCAAAAGAACCTATGTGAAACCCCAAATGATGTGAAGTGACCCAATTTGCATCAAAGAAACATAAAGAAAAGACCCAGTTTACAGCATAACTTCATTAACAAATTCATTTAACCTAACAGTTCCCTATTTTTACCACTGAGTATGGAACATAAGGGCCCTTGCACAATTTTTCCTGTAAACAATTGCTGATCTGCCATCATCACCTTGATTTTCTACAACTATACTGGCTTGCCTGTCATTCAACTTTTTACATAAAGTGTGATCATGGGGTGACTTACTAATCGAGTTTACCAACAAAAGCTTTTCTCATTTTATCTGATACTACTCAATAGTCTTCCTTGATGGTGGTAAACCAGAGATGTAACATCATAACAGTCAACCTCTGCTGCCTTCTCGTTGTTCAAAGGATTGGTTATACCAGAAAGAGGGATAAAAAAAAAAGGTCAGCCAAATTGTAGAAAATAATAAAATTGACATTAACATATCCTTGGAAAGTTTATACAACTCCATCCAGTTATTCATCTGTTGTTACTTAAGAAACCCTGCAGAATGCTACATCTGACATTGAAACATCTAATCAATAGAGTTTCTAGAACTGGACCTCAATTTACCAAACCTGACCTCTTCCTTGCACAACAAAAGATCACTTTAAAGTTTGAATTATACAGAGGGAACAGGGGCCACCAAAAGTAGACATGCAAGGGTCATATAATTTTTACACAAAAATTTCGGTTGGTGCTCTCGATCTCAATACAAACTTTTTATAATAGACCAAACATGAATACAAAAGAAAAGTGACACAAACAATATTTACTAGCAACTCTAACGGAGAACCAGCACAAGGCAATGTTCCTAGCTACCATGGCTAGGAAAGGCACCAATATAGAGGGTTGATTTACGTCAAGTCGACATACGATCATTAAACCTATGACAGCTCTTTTATGGAGCTTTCTTATGCTTCACAGCCAACCCCATGTTGATAGGAGAAGGCTTGGGCGATGATGATGAAACAGCAAAAGAGAAAAAACTGTGAAAAAATAGAAGAAAAAGAAGAAAAAGGTAGGCATTCAGTTTAGAAAGGCCAACCTCCACATTCAAGATGAAAACAGCAGAAGAAGACAGTAATGCAATACTTAGTTCGTCATCCGACTTACAGAACCAGCTCCTTCTGTTGATGGACCACCAATGAAGGCCATAATCCTTGCCCCTGAACCAGGAACACACACCCCTAATAAACTAGCCGCTATGCTTAATGCTGTGCTTGTACATCTCGATGCTCGTTGGTCTGCTGGGACAGGCCAAGGGTCTTTTTGAAGCTCCTCCAGAACCTAAATATCACAGAATTCAACATAAAAACATGAATTATCAGCATGGAAAATAATGGCCAAGTAAAAGGAACCCATATAATTATTTAATTGGTAGTAGAATTTTATATGTATAACCTATTCAACATATTTACCTCCTTCATTAAATTAAATAATGAAAATTTTGGGGTAGTGGTGTGTGGATGGGCGTGTGATACTAATATTTGGTTCTCCTCACCAGTTTAAAACATTATTCTACCAAAAAGTGTATATATATTAGTTTCTTCAATCTATTAGGTTTCTTGAGTTCTTCCCGAAGTACAAGAAAATATACTAGAAGCTTAACTGAATTTAAGACAAACTCGCATTCGGAGGCAGGCAAAAGGAACCTAGCAATGCTCTCCGATGAAAGTCCATCCCTTGTGCCAGCAATTACTCCTACAGCTGGTCGTGGCTTCTGAGCAAAGAAACCCATCTGATCCAAAATTTGCTCCTTGGTGACTTCCTTTGACCCCTTAAAAACATGTGACTTTGGCAATTGCCCAAACCCTAATTCATAAACCTGCATAGAAACAAGTCTGTCTATTTCTCGAGAAAAAGCAATAACTTTCAAATATGCCAGATATAGAGCAGAACTCGACAAACCAAGAACCTGGACATAGGTCCCAAAGGTGATGAACCCGACAAGTGATTTGTCAGGAAGCAGCTCGATGGCCTGGGCTAATGCGGACTTTAAGAACCCAAGCTCCTCCTCAATCATACAGGTATCAACCACAAAAAGGAACACCGGGGGCACTGCAGGACCAGTGTCGGGAGAGGACTCGTACTCGATTGTCGTGTATTGAGGAAACAGCTCAGCAGGAAGGTTGTCCTCAGAGATGGAGGCATAGTTGTTAGGGAAGTGGTTGCGCTGATAACAAAATGGGCACATCCAAATCTTGGCAACATAGTCAACAATGGAGAAGGGATTGAGAATTGAGCGGCACATTCGACAACGAAGGGGCATATAGGGAAGAACAGGGACATTAGGGATGGGCTTAAGTGGGGTATAGATAGAGGACACAGGAACGACACAACCAGTTGCTTCTTGTTTTGTACCAGGTAGGATGTTCCAGGTCATTCTAACCCCATCATGACTCTCAAGGTCAAGAAATTCTCCCATTGCTCACCGCCAGGAAGTGATCTTTAACTGCTCCTGGCTAGTTGTTCTTTCACAGATATCAAGAGGATGCAAGTCTGCCAGAGTTCATAAAAATTAGTAAATAACAAAGATGGAGTACCAGTAACTGAAAATAAAACATGTAAAACAACCAAAAAGGAAAAGGGAAAAAACATCTCATATAAGACTATCCCGATCCTACTCCTTCTTCTGGATCTAAGTCCTGAAGAAGGAAGATTAAGCTATAATAACTGCAATAAAGTAATTTAGAGAGAAGACAAAACGTGTAAAGAACTACAAACTACAACAACAACAAAGCCTTTCTCCCATATTTTTTGGGCCGGTTGTTTGAATCATCTTCATTTGGCTTTGTTAAGGGTCATGTCCTCTATAACGCTAACAAAATCCATATTCTTCTTTAACACTTTAAACCATGATCGTCTAGGCCTATCTCTAGTCCTAAAGGCTCCATTAACTAACATATTATTGCTCCTCTTACGAGAGCATATATCGGTCTGCGTTGTACATGTCCAGACTACCTAAGTCGATTTTCTCCCATTTTATCTTCAATTGGTGCCCAGCTCTAACTTCTCACGGATGCACGCATAAAAATAATATCCGTCTACTGATTCCACTTCTGAATCGAAGTCGTAAGATGAAATAATAAAGCTAAAAGAATTGTGTATGAAATAATAAAACTAAAGAATTGTGTTAAGAGTCGCTAGATTAGTTCATTGTCCTCCTTTAGTCCCACATCCGTTATGTACTCAAACCACATCAATAAAGTGATAAACTATCCTATTTGACCTCATCCTCACTAGGGTACCAGAGCATGGTTCATCTTGGACCTATCTCTCTGCCTTCCACCAATGTAAAATCCCAACCTCCCAGTACCACCAAAACCTCCTTACATGAATCCTATTCCTCAAGTCACAACACCCTAATCCCAAACGACATTTTTTTTACGAAACCCTAACCCCATCACCAACACTATTCCTACTCACATCTTCCACAATACCCTATCCCAACCCCCTTTACCCTAGCTATCGTCCCCAAACCCTAATCCAAAACCTCTCCAAATTTTCTAGCCATTAGGGCCCACACCCTAACCTCCACCTTGAACCCTAGCCAAAACCCATAATCCAAAGAGCCACCGATAACCCAATAGCCATAACCCATAACTCAATAACCTAATACCTAAAACCCATAATCCAAAGAGCCCAATAGCCGTAACCCATAACCCAATAACCTAATACCTATAACCCACAACCCAGTAGTCTCCAAAATCCTCGGTAAATGAACTAGATTCTTTAGCCTAGTGATGGCATCTTCTTGCCACTCTTTGCAGATCCGAGGTCTATATCTTGGAATTGCAAATGTAATGCTCTACTCCATCTATCTTTGTTCTCTCCAGTTTATCTCGGCATTTCTTCTCATGAGGTGATATCAACTCTGCCTCCATTAATGTCTCTACACTAGTACTTGCCTATTGTGATATGCTATTGTTACCTCTAACTATGATATTTGCATGTAGTGCTATATTCTTTGTTTTTTTTGTTGCTATTACTATTACTAATTATGTCTCTCTACATGTGGGTTATGTCTCTCTAGAAGTGGGATTGTGATCTACTGCGTTCTTCTACCTTTGGGTCTAGCACTGCTTCTGAGTTCTGACACCAAGACGCTTATTGGTATCACTATTAAGTTGAATAGCACCAACTATATGCTCTGGTCTCAACCCTTTCGGCTCTTTGTAGGCTCTCTTCGGAAGTTTCATTAACTGACAAATGTCCAATTCTAATATAGCCGTTGTTTCTTCTTTTCTTTTTCCTCACTTATCTTACAATTCTTGCTATAAATAGAAATAGTAAATGATTTTCAATAATAAAAATATTCTCTCCCAAAATCACAAACCCATGTCCTCTTCACATCTTAGGTGCACCAAGATAATTCTACCTCCAAAACTCACATTCTCATAAATCAAAAGATGTCCATAAAGAGAGAACAAGATGGACGGCGCTAAACAAATTTCATAAGAGCACCACAAATCTTCCGATAAACCAGTTTCATATAAAACGTAAAAAAATTCAAGACAGAAAATAAAGTTGAATTTATTTTGAACGTTTCTCCTTATCAACCTGTTACTTACTACAACAAGTCAACAACCACAACCAAGTCTTTATCCCAATAATTTTGGGTTGGTTGTTTGAATTATTTTCTTCCATTCAGCTTTGTTAAGGGCCATATACCCCGTAACACTAACAAAAAAATATCCTTCTTTAGAACTTCAATCTTTGTTGTACGGAGAGTCCTTAGGAGGACCATATCCGTATTTGACACATATTGGACATGATACTACTTTGACCCTCATGTCACATATGACTCACCGTATGGCTAGGATCCAAAAAGGCCCAAACATAGTTGACATGCTCGTAATTGTGATGAACATAGAAATATGAAGTAACATAAATCGTGTTTATCACTCTTTGGAACCTAGACACTACCCAAAACATGCTTAAACACAAATAGTACTAGGATCTAACATATAAAACATGTACATAAATGCGTTTTCATGTGTATATATAATTGTATCCATTTTGTACCTATATCCCAAGATTTTCTAAAATGTCATATTTGTCGTGTTCGTATTTGAAATTTTGGTCGTGTCCATGTTCATTTATGTAGTGCCCCGTCCCGATCAGTCAATCGGAGGAATCGAAACGCCAACGGCATTCGGACTTAGCCATGCAACGGCGACTCGAAGGCCCGCTCGGTTGAGGCGACTTCTCGCTCAGGTGGGTGGCTTCGGTGAACTTGCCTCGTATTGGCCTTCGCACTAATAATATGAAAGTTTTCAAATGCACAAGTAGGCTTGATAATAAAAGAGATGAATCCACATAGCTAAGGGAATAATCCCAAGTCGGATCAATTGAGTTAGAAAAGGAACAAGGTCCCACAGTCGGCTTAGAATCGTTGCACGATGGCTTTCAAAATGACACTCGGTCCTTCGTCCCGTGGCTTGGGAGAAGGAAAAGTTGGTCTTCGCCACAAAGTTGTGAATTAACCTAAGTCATAGGCGTCGCCCACATAAATGCTTGATAAAGCATGCACGGTCCCATCGTCCAAGGCTTGGCATAGCCTTTGCTCGTCCGACGGGTTAAGTGGTATCGCACGGCTTGTGACATAAGTCTAGACACCCAAAAAACTTGGTTGTTCAAAGTCGAATGCGTGCACGGCACGTACCCACGATGCAAGGTTTGACGTAGTCCTTGCTCGTCAAGTTGTTGCATGATTAAGTTAGGCAAAGTTATGTTAGGCTATCGGAGTAGTAGCAAGCACGGTCCCACGAGTTCTACCGTTGGATATAGCCACGAAGTTCTACGGTCTTAAAACTAGTCATATGGAGTATGAGTTGGACGGTAGTGTCACACAAAACATAAGTTGGCTTAAGGCACGATGTCACGGACTTAGTATTTTATTGCACAAGCCACGGTTGATTCAAATGGAGTTTGGAAAAAGGGTTATTAAATAGGCGCTCCTGAGTTGAGTAAAATTATAGGACAACAAGGAAGAATGCTCGCGACCATGGATCGTCGAGACGATCTCAAATGTTAGAAGTCTTGAACTTGGTCCTGAAAGGATAGCAATATTGGAAGAAGAATGACTATGTGAGACGTCAGTTCGAGTCGAGTCTTGCATGGTCATGGATAACTTGTCGACAAGGGAGATGGTTCCTCGAGCGGCAACTCGGGGCCACGGGACCGACTCGGCCTAGGAGGAAACAGGGTATAGTCGTGCAAGGATAATAGCACAGGTTAAGCGGGAATTTACAAAGGGGCTAGCTACTTGCGTTGAAAGGACCCCGATTAACAAAACTATACGTCCATGATAGCTTGTGTTGCTAGTGACCTTTCATATAGATGGGTCGGTACGGACGGCAATCCGCAGGTGTGCCTTTGGATTGAGTCGAGTTGAATAGGTGCACGATCAGAAGACAATGTTTGGGCCTAAGATTTGGCTGCAACATAGACACCGTGCTTTGGCACGAGATGTGGCGTCGAGTCTTAAGTTGTTGGCATAGAGTTGCACAAGTTGGATTTGAGTCGTTGCGAGTTTAAGTCAGAAATCGCAGCAAGGCAAAGTTGGTTAGGTGACACTAAGTTCACAAGTCTTGATTTGGTCAGTTGGTGATTAAAGCAGCAAAGACCACGAGGCGGCAATATGGTTAAGTCATACTGAGTTGCGAGGCACGGCCTCAATATGGACACACGAATAGGTCTCATGATACGACCACGTTGACGGCACAATAGACTTGCAGTACGGTCATATAAAAATTGGGTACTATCGTATAGTTGCGTCTCTGAGTATGGGCCGAAAGGTAAACACGACTTGATAAGTTGACGTTGTTAAGGCACGGGATGGTCTAGAGACACAAAATAGGCCGAGAGTCTATGTCCTAAAACTGATCCTAAGGCAAGAGTAAAAAGACAATCGTAAAGAAATTTTGTTGCACAAAGTAAATGAACGTGTTGGTTTTGTATGGGTGGGCGAGGAGCTCACACCACCAGTACAGTTGAGTACTGACATCCACACAATTTTCATGTGCAAGAACAGGTAGAAGCTCGTTGGCGCGGAGCTCGCTTGGATGCGTCGAGGCATGGAGTTCCTTAGCGTTTCGAGGCGCGCGGCCGCATGCAGTCTGGACTTATATGGGACATAATGTATGTACATCGTCTATCTATACCTTCCGCTAGTATACTCAAATTGTATTGAGAGATGAGAGAGAGCAGAGTGACATGTAATGTGAGAAGAGTGAGCTTGAGTGATTGTAATCTTGGCCTTGCGCCACATTGTAATCTTTGTTTCAACATCAATAAAAGAGTATTTTGCATGACTTGTGTTTTACTTCAAATTTCCACTACTGTATCAATGTTTTCGCTTGGAACTTCTGTGCGACGACCCCGTCGCTTAGCCTGTAATCGGTCGTTATGGAACCCGTCTTGCGTGAGCGCAATCTAGGCTCACGCGGCATCACGCCTTAGCGAGGACGATCGCTCCTACGGGAGCTGAGCGTGACATAATGGTATCAGAGCACGGTTTTACGTCCTTGGATTATCGATTGAATTCTTTAACTCTGTTACTTCCACAAGTTGATATCGTTGGTGCGCTCTCTCTCAAATGTCCTACGGGATGTCCATACAATAAGTCTATGTAATTTGCAAAATGTAGGAGAACAGTTTTTGACAATAAACGAAAAGATGGTTCGCGTAAGCACGATTGGCTAAGTCGGACTGGGCATATACACCAAAGGTTGTACCGACCTTAGAAAAGTCGTATATGGGATTGAAAATGTGTCGAACAAGAATGAGTTAAACTCGATTGAGTAAAGTGAGATGATTATCGATAGGGTGCTATCGAACGATGATAACGTCGGTGCGATATAGATGAGCGTGCTTGGAATTCGAGGAATGGTTCGAACGAAAAATTTGAAGAAGTCGATTTTGATTCGAATGATAGTTTGAGGATTTGTTGAATGACTTCATCCCTGAGTGGTGTATGCTATAGCTTCAGGGATGTCAATCGATTGAGGATACGGAATGCCAATGAGTCTATCAGCGAGCGTCGCACGTACGCAAAGTCTTAGATTGAGTATTGTTGATTAAGTTGTTGATCAAGGGCCAACCCTACGGATTCTTTGGAAGCAATAGGGGCCTGAGGCAAGGCGACCCGCTATCACCGTATCTATTTACTATTGTCATGGAAGTGTATACGTGTTTGATGGATCTAGCAGTGCATCGGAAGCTACTCACTCCATTATTTCGTCGAGTCTCTCCCTCAGTGTCGCACCTTATCTATGCTGACGACTTACTGGTGTTTATTGAGCCGTCAGCCCGGTCAATAGACACACTCAATGGCATTCATGAGGAGTTTGGAGCGCTTGCGGGGTTGAAGCTGAACAAAGAAAAGAGCCAAGTCTTCTTTAACAAAGATTGCGCGGACAAAGAGGTATGGTCGGAAATGTTAGGCATCGAGTTGGGACAACTACCGGTGAGATACTTGGGATTGCCACTCTCGATCAACTATGCAAGGACTGATGATTGTATGGGTCTGATTCAGTATGTTCAGCACAGGCTTGAAGGATGGCAAGCTCAACTGTTATCATTTGGTGGGCGGCTAGAGTTAGTACGATCGGTTATATGGTCGATAGTGTCATATTGGATGCAAGCTATCATCATCCCTATTAATACTATCAAGCAAATTGAGAAGCTTTGTGCCAATTTTGTGTGGAGAGGTGGAGTGCACTCCATCTCATGGGATGAGCTCTGCCAAGAGAAGTCAGAGGGTGGAGTAGGCCTACGATCGCTACGAGTTCTCCGTGACGTTGCTGCCCTTAGATTAGCATGGAAATTGATTGAGGGCAATTTACTTTGGGCCCGATGGACGCAAAGCAGGTACTTGCACTCTACCAATTTTTGGGTGATTGCTATTGATAACAATTTTTCGGTGACCTTCAAGATGATTCTACGCCAACGCGCAAGGATGAAACAGTACATTAATCGAGTATTTGCGGATGGGAAAGACACAAGCCTATGGCTGGAGCCATGGATTAATCACAATAGTCTAGTGGATTTAATGGGGTGGCCATCGTATGAGCTGATGGGGAGTTTGGAGCGCGTGAGTGTGCTGTTGCATGGACATGAGTGGAAGGCCTCATTAGGACGGGTGGGTCGATGGTTTGAAGCAGACATCAGAGCCCAGAAAATCGACAAAGAAGGGAGTAAAGATAGATGGGAGTGGGAAGGTGGTGTTAACGGAAAATTCTCGACCGGAGTAGTGTATGATCAGATTCGAGAGCGTCGTCCGGAAGTAGGTTGGGCGGATGTTATATGGGCGGGAGGAGCGGCAACAAAAATGAAGATTTGTGCATATAAAGCCTTTCGCAATCGTCTACTTACCAAGGATAGGCTAGCAAAATTTGGCGTACAGCTACCAAATAATAGCTGTGTTATGTGCGGAGATGTGAATAGCGTCGAGACGAGGGATCATGTGTTCTTTCAATGTCCGGTGTCATGCGCTTTTTGGCAGAGGTATCGAAGGTACTTGGGCCTTAATAGGCGCGGGCAGGAAGGTTTACAGGACATAGTTGAGGAAGTTATGGAACTGAAGGCGAAAGGAACAGAGATATACAAGAAAGCCACAATCCGACTGCTTAGTTCGGTATGGCACGTGTGGAGAGAAAGAAACAGAAGAATCTTTGATGGTAAGACGTCTACTATAAATATCATTGTAAACAGTATAGAATATGACGTCAAATGTCTAGAAGGCAATTTGACTTGAGTAGGGAGGTTTTCATTCATAGAGTGTGATTGTACAGTGAGTCGGAGAGCAATCTCCTATTTTTTTGCAATAAGAAGTACCCTGTTCTTCAAAAAAAAATATATATATATATATGTATATATATATATATATATATATATATATATATATATATATATATATATATAGGAAAATTCTACAATACATCCACTGGAAATGGATGTATCGATACATCCGAAATCTGGACCATTAGATGTTAATCCAACGGTTCAGATTAAATTCAGATAAAATAATACAGGAGACATCATTTAATGCTGATTTAGACTTTTGACCTGTTGGTAACTTGCTTTAGCAGGTCATTCTTCACTTTAATTTTTTCAATAAACACCCTAAATTAACTCATATTTACTTTATCTTTCGTCCATCCAAATTAATCTGAACCTTCTTTTTTTTTTGGTTACAGGCAATGGTAGTCGTGGTGGTGCTGGTGGTGGTGGAAAGAGAAACAGAGATGAAGAAGGAAATAAGAATCGGTTCGGATCGCGTCGAACGTCGTCGAGCCCTCCTAGAACAACGAGGAGTACCAGCTGCGCCGAGAAGAATCGGTCCGCTTCGCGTCGGACGTCGTCGAGACCTCCTCGAACAAGGAGAAGTACCAGCGACGTCGCTCTAATTTACTGCCCATGCCATTGTCTTAAATTTTATTTTTCATTTAACAATTTAATATTTTGTTAATAAAGCTACATGTCATGGTGGTGGTAGTGAACTGAGGAAACCTGCTTCTGAGGTCGGGCAGATTATTTTTTAACTTTTCTAAAGATAATATTTTCGAGGGGAATATTTTTTTGGGAGAATGGCCATTCTCTTTGCTTTCAATACGGTGAATGGACGGAGAATGGTACATTTAGGACGGAGAATGGACGGAGAATACGGCGAATGGCCATTCTCTTTGCTTTTAATACGGCGAATGGACGGTGAATACGGCGAATAGACGGAGAATGGCCATTCTCTTTGCTTTTAATACGGCGAATGGATGGAGAATGGCCATTCTCTTTGCTTTTAATACGGCGAGTGGACGGAGAATGGTACATTTAGGATGGAGAATGGACGGAGAATACGGCGAATGGCCATTCTCTTTGCTTTTAATACGGCGAATGGACGGTGAATACGGCGAATGGACAGAGAATGGCCATTCTCTTTGCTTTTTAACACGGAGAATGGCCATTCTATTTGCTTTTAATACGGCGAATGGACGAAAAATGGTACATTTAGGACGGAGAATGGTACATTTAGGACGGAGAATGGTACGTTCTCTCAAATCTCTTCTTTGTGTAAATTAAATCCAAGGAGGACACAATCCCTAATTTTAGTTATTGCTTAGCAGAGTCTGCTTAGTTGTTGTAAAATTGTGGTGTTGCTTCTGTGACACTTTCATCTTTAATCTCATGTTTTCTATGAATATGTGTTCTGTTTGATTTTGATTTAGTAATCTTTCCGTAATTAGTTTTTTTGTTTCATCTAACAATTTAATATTTTTGTTATAAAGCTACAGGGCATGGTGGTGGTGGTGGAAGGAGAAACGGAGATGAAGAAGAAAAGAAGAAGAAGTTTCGGTTCACGGCGGACTTCGTCGAGTTCCTCAATCAAGCGGAATTAAACCTCTTATAGAGTTCCTTAATTGAAGTTGATCACGATAACCTTTTGTATTTTTCAAACGGATAGTAGAATCTTCCTCGAGCCCTCCTCAATCAAACGGCTAGTAGAATCTTCCTCGAGCCCTCCTCAATCAAACGGCTCTCGAAGTTTATTTGTCTTTCCATCTTCCTCACTTTTTGTACTTCTCTCTTGCTATATATACAATAGTTTTCTTGTTTCATAGTACTATTATTCATTCTGAAATACATAGAATAGTTTTCTGAAATATAATAGTTTTTTTGTTCTCAAGATGTCTACTCGTGTGGTGAGAAATGTAGAAGACGTAGAAGATTGGATGCCAGATCCAAAAGAAACCTACATTCCGCGTATGTTGCGCAAGATTGAAGAACATCTGTCGAAGATTTCAGCTGATGTTGCAAAGATCAATTCTAAGCTTTGTTCATTAGAAATTGAACAAATGAATTTATCTCGGCGTTTTGAGAAGTTTGAAGAATCTCCAGCTTTGAAGAAGGCATCTTCATCTGGAGCCATTAATAATGTGAAGGTGGTTTCCGTTGTATCTTCTTCCGAAGAGGAGGACGTGGAGCTACAGTATCGTAGTAAAGCATTGGACCAATTTTTCGCATTGGACGCTATAGAAGAGACTGACTTTAGCAGTCCTTCTAAAAGAATGCGTAGAAATTTACATCCGGTCACACCATCGAAAAATTTAATAAGGGGTTCAACCTCGAAGCCTAGCAATTGTACTAGTGTTTCTTCGAGATATTACGACTATATTTATGCAGATGATAGACCTGACGAGTAAGTAATATGAGTTTTGATTTAATTCCAACAGTTTTTTTTTCTCCTAATTTATTCGTTTCTTTTCTTAGAGAAATAATATCATCTTGCAACAAAATCTATGTGTCTCGGTGGGAGATGAAGACCTTAGCTCCTTTAACGAAAATTAGCAATGGGGTATGTATAGATAGTATATTTCTTCTTAGATGCCATCTATGTTTACTTCGATTCCATCGCTGACATTTTTAATGATTTATTCAGATTGTAGGTATTGTCTCTGCTCTTCTCACCGCGGAGGAACGGAAAAGAACCTCCAATAAAGCTAATGTATGGTTTTTACCAATAAGGATGTCGGTGAGTGAGCATTTTATTCTTCAATGCATATGCATTAACAATTTTCTCGTTTGTTTGTCCTTCGTAATGTATTAATTGATGTGTATGTAGAAAGCCACGTTACCTCCATCCGTCAAAAAGCTTCATGAATTATGGAAGAAGTTTAAATATTTTCAGGATTATATGGGATCTTTAAGCACTTGTAAAGAGGTATTAATGTATTTATGTTTAATTATTAATCCTAATTTTCTGAAAATTTACTAATTTGTTTTACCTAATTATCCTGATTCAGATATACATACCCATTCATTTGGGCGAACACTATACTCTTGCAAGAGTTCTGGTTAAAAAAGGGACCGTTGAAATTTGGGACTCACTTGCATCTAAAGATGATCCGATTCAAAGCAAAACAGTCATAAAAGAAATAGTAAGCTCATATTCATCAATTTTTATGAATTGGGTACAAGATACGCGGTATACTAATACATATTGTATTCTGGTAATTGTAGCTTTCAAATTTGGATCTCTTTCTCGAAGAAGAGATTTTGAAGCTGAGAGATGCTAGGTTCAGCTTTTCTACTTTTGCAATAAAACGTCCTTCTTATGTTCCCCGCCAAGGCAATTATGTTGATTGTGGGATTTTTGTAATATCATTCATGAAAGACCGATGTAGTCTAGACTACCGTTCTCTCGATGTAAGTATGAAAATATGTCGTCAAAAACTTCAACTTTTTAGAGCAATATTTTTGATGTTATGTTTGTTATATGCAGTTTGATGCGGAAAAGGAAAGACGTAAAGCTGCTGAATGGATTACAACTTCAGAGCACAATGAAGAGCTAAAAAAAAAGTCTAATCTGATTGAATATGGAAGACGATGATTTTTTTTTTCTTCTTCTTTTATATTTAATGTATGGAAACCCCTAATGTATTATGTTCATTTGTTTTGTTGAGTTGTAATGACATTTTTGC
Source organism: Iris pallida (assembly GCA_029216955.1). Classification (NCBI taxonomy): domain Eukaryota; kingdom Viridiplantae; phylum Streptophyta; class Magnoliopsida; order Asparagales; family Iridaceae; genus Iris; species Iris pallida. The sequence goes on from JANAVB010009994.1 coordinate 8,032,409, forward strand.
CAAACGGCTTCAATTCTTTTGATTAAGCAGAATTATTTTTGTCCTTCAAATTAATATAATTAAGCAGAATGGAGTCTTTTGCCCTTCCATCGAATGACATTATATTTTTGCCCTTCTAATTAATTCAAAACACCCCCGAACCCTTTTATTAAAAAAAAAGAAAAAAAAAAACCGTTTCGGAGCTTCCTCTTCTTCCATAATCCACTCTGTACTCAAACCTAGGTCATTCTCCTCCAAAATCTTCAAACCTTCCTCCCCATTCGCAATATATTCACACCATGTCGGCATCAGCGGCAGAATCATCACCGACAGCATCACCAATTAGAGAAGATGCACCAGTTACAGAAAATCCAAAAGCGATAGACGGAGAACAACGGAAACCCTATTCTAAGAAAGTTGCACAAAGAAAAAAGGAAAAAGTTGCTAAACAAAAAGAAGTGCAAGAAGAAGTGCAAACAGAAGGTATAACTTTGATTTTATGTTCGCAAATTCTATATATATTACAAGAAAAATGACATTCTCCGTCATAAAACGCATTTGAATGTTAAATTCTATTCGCCGTTTAATTTGGAACGGAGAATGGAATTCTCCGTCTAACTTGAAACGGAGAATGCCGTTCCCAGTGTTAAAACCCATAAGAATAGCCATTCTCCGACTTATTTTTTTTTTGTAGAAAAAAATCTGTCAGGAACAAGGATTCAAGACTTTCCGTTCTACCTTCAAGCCAATGCTAAATCTTATGGAGGAGATCAATCGAGATGTTGGCCGTTTACCTGAGCCAGTTATTGGTTCCTTGAAGAATACCGGTTTATGGAATTTTGTCGAGATTTTCTACCAAAACAGAGTCCACGTCTCCGAAGTGGCCAAGGTCTCCGAAGGGCTTGAGAATTTAATTGCAAGTTACACAGAAGAAGAAGAAGATGGCGTCGGGTGCTTTGAATTGAGCACCACTGTTAAAATCGCGTCAAGCGTCGAGAGGATATGGCAGTCATATTCGGTCTACCGCTGAATGAAGAAAGCGATGATGATGTTTCTTACAGAAGATTGATAAAGGAAAAACAACAGCAGCCCACACGACCAGCATCATTGAGCCTGTGTAGAGATCACTTCACAAGATTGATGGCTAATACCAAGGGCAAACACTCAGAAGTCACAAATAAGGAAGTGAGAGACAAGTTCTCTGAATTGTTACGACGGCTTCGTGGCGGAGATAACGATGTTAATCCAGATGATTTGGCCAAGCTAATATTCTTTCACTTGTGCCAAACAGTATTCTTCATAAAGTCTGGCGGTTCAAATTTGCCGTACAGATTCTTGGCCTTGGTAGACAGTGTGGACGTCATCAACAGTATATGCTGGCCAAGGTTAATCTTGTCATATGTAATGGATAGCATAAAGAGAAGTAGAAGCAAAACTGAACAGGGGGATTACTCAATGGCTTTCCACAAATTGGAAGGTTGCACAATATACTTCCTCTATTGGTTTGCAGAACATAGTAAATTTGTGGAAAGGAAGTTCGCCCCAATTCCTGATTACCCAAGATTTTTCACATGGAATGGGTACGAAATCTCAAACTTCCTCAAGGCCGAATATCACAACAAAATGAGATCGAAGATGATATTTGAAGATCTGGTTATACCTGTTGGAGAAGAAGAAGGGCACAAAGAAGATGAGCCACCTATAGAAGAAGTTGAAAAAGAGGGAGAGGAAGAACACCAAGAAGCAGGTGGGGATAATTTTGATGAACAACGGATACCACAACATCATGAAATTGGCGCTGTGATGGACGACTCAGCAAAGGAATTGGAGGATTTGAGAAGACATCATTCTGATATTCTTGCGCAGAATGAAGAACTCAAAAAAAAGTTAGAAGAGATGGAGGCACAAGGAGCGCAGTTACGTGCAGCCAACTTTGAGAATGCCATACTCAAAGAAAAGCTGAAAGAGCTCGAGGCAGAAGAAGAGCAACAACGTGCAGTCAACGTTGTGATGGAGGGCTCTGTGCATGGACTGGAGGATTTGAGAAGACATCATTCTGATATTCTTACGCAGAATGAAGAACTCAAAGAAAAGTTAAAAGAGATGGAGGCACAAGGAGCGCAGTTACGTGCAGCCAACCTTGAGAACGAAAAACTCAAAGAAAAGCTGAAAGAGCTCGAGGCACAAGAAGCACAACAACGTACAGTCAACGTTGTGATGGATCGAGGGCTATGTGCATGAACTGGAGGATTTGAGAAAGCAGAATTATGTTCTTAAATCAGAGCTAAATGCACAAGGTAAAATCTTTTCTATTTCAAATTTCTGATTTGGAATCTTCCAGGAGAATGACTATTCTCCGTGTATTATAACACGGAGAATAGTCATTCTCCGTGTTATTTGAAACGGATAATTGCTATTCCCTATCATTTCGATACTGGAAAGGTTATTCTCCGTGTAATTCCAAACGGAGAATGCTATTCTCCGTATTATGTTACACGGAGAATGTCATTCTCCGTGTTAGGTTCACATCATACATTTCATTGTTGTTTGTTTTATTTCAGTACGAACAACCGAGCAACTCAGAGAAACAAATGAAAGGCTCGTTGAGGAGAAAAGGGAGCTTCAAAATAAAGTTGAATCGATTAATATTGAAGCCAATGAAAAGGATGGGAAAATTCAAGATCTCGAAGCCATGGTTGTAGTACTTTAGCGTGAGGAGTTTCAAGCAGCTGCTGAACTTGCTGCTTCAAGAGAAGTCAGAAGAAGAGGAGGATCGGGGGGAAAGAGGTTAATAATAAGCAATACAGTTGGAGAGGCTAATAAAAAGCGGAAGGTTAATGCCGCTCCGAAATCCCGAGAAGACGCCAAAATGGCTGAATTAAAGAAGAACCACGTCATACTAAGGGAATGCGATGAACTCTTACTTTGGAAATATGCGGATGAAGAGCTGAAGAAACAATACATCGACATCGTAATTCCCAGAAAGAATTTTCCAAAGTATGTATTCTGAACCCTTTTTTCTTTCGTTTTTTTTAGACTTTTTTTACAATTATGTAATGAGAATCTATCTTTATTAATTTAATCTAAACTAAATTTATGTGCAGTGATATAGTATACGAATTTTATCCGGAAAAGGGAGAAAATGGAGTTTCAGTCCAGCTGTCGGCAGTAGACATGCAAGACATACTCAACTATGAAGACATGGAGGCTGGCATACTGAGCATAATAATAAGGAAGCTGAGAGAAATTCAAGGCAGTAAAAGGTGTGCCCCGTCTAGTTCAAAGGAGGTGCCATTGATCCAGAAAAAAAAAACCGGCGCCCCAATCACATAAGTGGTCTGCATTCATGATGGCCCACACATTGGTAAGAATTCAAACAGAAAAATCTATATTCATGTGTAAACCGATGAAAAATGACAGAAAAAAAAATTACTCATGATATTGTGTATTGTTTTTGGGAAACAGACCATCATTCAACATGCCAATGAAGAAAACGCAAAAGCCGGCGCCTTTGAAGACATCCAAACAGAATTAGTAGACTTCGTCATAGATTTGGAGGACGACATAGAGTTGCTATTCATCCCACTCTTTAATACATCCATCAAACACTATACTCAGCTCACATTCAACTTTATCTCCTATGACTGGACATACTACAACTCCTTGAGGCAAAACACGTACGATACGTGCAAGGTAGATGCAGAATTAATAAAAAAAACCTTAGAGCCTATCGTCAGGAGAAAAGTTGATATAATGAGGGAGAGATGCCCGACGAAGATGGAGTATGAGAGCAAAGTGCTGAATTGTTCTCTAAATTGCCCACAACAACGGGCACCCAACTGCCTCTTGTACACGACGTATTATATGAATATGTTGACGACTCCTCCCTTCGAAATACCGGGAGGAAATGACAATAAAATTCACCAGAAGATGACAACGATGAGGTTGGCATGGGCTAAGGAGTTGCTTTCAAGCAAATATGTAACACGAACCAAGTAATGACATTGTAAAACAACAATGTAATTATGATGTAATTGGGCAAGTACTTCTGTCTTTTATAAGCTCTGCTTTTATAATATAATTATTTTTGAATTACATTTACATTGTCAAAACCACGAAAAGTTTGACTTTTATTTACATATGAAACAACTCGAACTCATGCGCCAAGTTGCAGTCATTTTTATAATAAGCTCTCCCAACTTCTGCAATTTATTGGCAAAATTTAACAACTCGAACTCATGCGCCAAGTGGCAGTCACTTTTATTGTCATTAATACCAGTGAATCTACCATTTATATGTCATTAATACCAATGAATTCTTACATTTATATGCAATTTATTCCTAATGAATCTGCCCCTTCGGATTATATTCTCCGTTTTATCTGGAACGGAGAATGGAATTCTCCGTTTACTTGAAACGGAGAATAACTTTCCCGTTTAAATTAAATCGTTTGAGGATTCTATTCACCGTTTATTTCGGAACGGATAATAACATTCTCCGTCTGTCTTGAAATGGATAATAAACACATTAAAATGTTCATTCGTCGTTTTTATTTAAACGTAAAATGACGTTCTCCGTGTCTTTCGAAACGTAGAATGTTATTCTCCGTTTAGTTTGCAAAGGAGAATGAAGATGAGCTTGATGAGAATATGACGAGGTTGGTATGGGCTAAAAAGACTACAATGATGAGGTTGGTATGGGCTAAAAATTAGATTTCAAGAGAACTTCTGTCTTCTATAATGTCTGCTCTGCTGTCTTTTATAATAAAAATCCTTTTTGAGTTACATTTATATTGTGAAAACCACGAAAACTTTGACTTCTTGAGTTACATTTACATTATGAAAGTCTGAAATACTACATAAAATCCTGCTATCAAGAAAAAAGTTGAATGTGAGCTGCGTGCGGGCATCGCAGAGCAATGGAACTCCTTGAGGCAAAGGAATTCCTTGAGGCAGTGATTTCCTTTGCCTCAGTGAGTTCCTTTGCTCGGAGGATACACGATGAAGTGACTTGCCTCAAGGAGTCATCCAACGGTTCCTATGCTCTGACGATGCACGATAAATACCACGTGGACACGAACTGAAAGACGACAGAGAACAACACTCCTTTACAGTCGAAGCTTTCAATTGAATTCCTTAAGGCAAATCACTTCATCGTTCATCGTCAAAACAAATGGATCTCCCTGAACAAAGGAACTCCGTGCATAGTCAGAGCAATGGAACTCCATAAACAAAGGAACTCCGTGCATAGTCAGAGCGAATCAAAGTGCGAGCACAATAAATCCAAACCCACACTTTGTCGGAGCGCTCGCACTTTGATTCGCTCTGACTATGCACAGAGTTCCTTTGTTCAAGGAGTTCCATTGCTCTGACTATGTACGGAGTTCCTTTGTTCAGGGAGATCCATTTGCTTTGACGATGAACGATGAAGTGATTTGCCTTAAGGAATTCAATTGAAAGCTTCGACTGTAAAGGAGTGTTGTTCTCTGTCGTCTTTCAGTTCGTGTCCACGTGGTATTTATCGTGCATCGTCAGAGCATAGGAACCGTTGGATGACTCCTTGAGGCAAGTCACTTCATCGTGTATCCTCCGAGCAAAGGAACTCACTGAGGCAAAGGAATTCCTTGAGGCAGAGCACCGTGCAAAGGCATCCTTCTTCATCATGGAACATGTCGAAGAAATAGACTCCTGGCGGGCACTTCGACAGAGCGTGAAAAGATAATAATCTATACCCAGGCACATCTCAGTCTTCTGAAGGACTTCACCACCATGCATCGTCGGACCCATGGAACACGTAGAAGAAATGAACTCCTGGCGACAAAGGAACACTGTGCATAGTCCGAGCCAATCAACGTGCGGGCACTTCGATAGAGCGTGGTTTGGCAATAAATCCAAACCCAGGCACATCTCAGTCTTCTGAAGGACTTCACCACCAAAGCTTCTTCGAACGAGGAGATCGAATTTCATTTGGAAAGCGTTTTGCCAAGGCGGGGGATCGGTAGAGTCCATCTCCACAAGAAAAGCTAAGTGAGACGAGAACAAACTCTCTCTACACTACTGCCATTTATTGGCATGGAACAACTCGGACTCATGCGCCAAAAAGGTAGCCACTTCGAATTCAATTCAATTAATTTTCATCAATACCAATGCATCTGCCCCTTCTCAAGTAAAGCTAAGTAAGACTAGAACAAACTCTTCAAACTACTGCCATTTATATGCCATTAATACCAATGAATCTGCCCCTTCGAATTCTGCCAACTTTGATACCCCCTACTGTATCAAAGTTTTTTTTCTTGATGTATGACATGTGGGCCCTTCCTGCTTTATAAAATGTGTACACATATATATATATATACACATAAATTTTAATAGGGCCCACATGTCATACATAGGGGGTATCAAAACCTTGATACCCCCTACTGTATCAAAATTTTGATACCCCCTATGTATGACATGTGGTCCCCACTTGCTTGGTAAAACGTGTAAACATATATATATAAACATAAATTTTGAGATGGCCCACATGTCATACATAGGGGGTATCAAAACTTTGATACCCCCTACTGTATCAAAGTTTCTCTCATGTATCAAAGTTTTTTCCCTTTTAAATGGGTCCCATACATAACTTACAAAAAAAGTATAAATAAAATAAAATTTTGTTATAGTCAAGATTTGAACCAATGACCTCTTAAATACAAGTCTAGCATTGTAACCACGACACCACAATAGCATTCTCCGTGTTTTATTAAACGGAGAATAGCATTCTCCGTTTTGAATTACACGGAGAATAGCATTCCCAGTGTTAAAAACACATTAGAATGTTCATTCTCCGTGTTTTATTAAACGGAGAATATAATTCTCCGTTTTGAATTACACGGAGAATAGCATTCCCAGTGTTAAAAAGTAAAAACACATTAGAATGTTCATTCTCCGTTTCATTTGTAACGGAGAATTATATTCTCCGTTTTGAACTGTACGGAGAATGCCGTTCCCAATATTAAAACGATTGAGGATTCTATTCGCCGTTTAATTTGGAACGGAGAACGACATTCTCCGCTTAATTTGAAACGGAGAATAAGATTCCCAGTGTTAAAACACATAAGATTGTTCATTCTCCGTTTTAATTTGAAACGGAGAATGATATTCTCCGTGTCATTTGAAACGGAGAATGATATTCTCCGTTTTGAACTGCACGAAGAACATATTTTCTCCATTTTTGATATTCTCCGTTTTGAACTTGGAATTTGATATTCTCCATTTTTATCTAATTGTCTTCTCAAACTTTTGTATTGGAGAAAATATTTTTTATCTAATTGTCTCGTGTGAATGACATCTTGCCACATAAGAAAGACATTGTCTTAAGTCAACGACGTTTTATTTTATTCCATTTGCTCTTTGTCGCTATTTCGCTTTCGTACTTTACAATTACGATAATCGTGTCCCAATTTTTTACAAAATCTACATACTCTAGGCTTCGGGATAGGCTGACTTTCTGTAGGCTGGCTTGATTTCCCTTGAGAAGCTCTTCCTTTTGTGGCTACCGGATTTGGCTCTTTTAAAGCTTCATGCACTCCATGAACTGCATCAGCTACCATTTGTTCTTTTTCACCAATATCGGTCACCATTTCTTTCAACTCCATCAGAACAGACGGCATCAACTCCGTTCCCCTCTCTTGAATTTTGCTTGATTTTTTACAATAGTATGTAAACAGATTAACTTGTTCATGAATACCACCATACCTTCTGCTCTCAATAGTGTCTGGGTGGATGAATCTTCTTTCTGAGCCAGGTCCGGAGAGATAACTCTCTTTGCAATCCTTGAGCCAACGAGATTTTATCAAGTTCTTTGGAATATCTTCAATTTGCAAACTCTTCATTGCTGAAAAAATATGCCTATAAGAAATCCCCTTGGTCTCCATCCACATGCATTCACAATTTATGATGTTGTCGGTCGGATAAAATATAACCTTCCGGTTGACACTGTTTGGCGACATATACTTTTGGACAGTGCAAACTTCTGACTCTCTTATGATGTGATGATGGAGAACAGTATATGCATCAGAACGGGTAATTTCCTTCCTACATCTAAAAACACCGTTTTAGTGTAAATTGCGGCAAATTACCTTCTATTACGGCCATGCTAGTTTGATTCACAACTGGTGTTGAGAGTTTATCATTGACATGCTTACCCATCTGGCCGTAACGTAAGGCCGCCAAAGCGTAGTCACAATTTTGAAGGGCCTTCCATAGTGGCAGCTTCTCATTCAAAAACCTTTTCAGAAATACGTTCATAGATTCACATCTATTTGTTGCAGTAGAACCGCCAAAATAATTTCCACGTAGGAATGTGTCCGTCCATCGCTCCCTCGTTCTGTACAATGTAGTGGTCCACTCATTGTTCTCTACATTATAATCTGTTAGCATCTGCTGCCATCAGTTTTCAAATTCATCGACTGAATAGTACCTGTTTAGAAAACATGGACAGTAACTAAAGTTGTGATATTGTAACAACAACATACTTCAAAGTACAATAGCAAGTGTGCGATGTACCTTTTAATCAGAAGACTCAGTTTATTGTGAAAACCCTCTCGGTGTACATGTTTGGCAGCATTGTTTAGGATATGCTATGAGCACGTTCGATGAACTACGCTGGGCATTAAATCCTCAATTGCTTTATTCATGGATCTGCAACCATCCGTGAGAACTGTCACTGGTAATTTGCCATTCATACACTCTAGAAATTTTCTAGAACCCAAGAATATGTCTCTGCAGTCTCATTATGGATCATTGCAAACCCAAACACACAAGTCATCGCATGATTGTTTGTACCCACTAGAACCACCAACGGTATTTGACTTCTATTTGTTTTATATGTAGAATCGAATGCTAGTGAATCTCCAAATAATTCGTAATCGAATCGACATGCACCGTCAGCCCAAAAGAGATGGGTCAATCTGGAATCTTCGTCTACCTTGTACGCGTAGAAGAAATCTGGGTCACTGCCCCCTTGGATTGAAGAATGTAAGTGTTGTCGTAGCATGAACATCGTCTAGTGCTCTACTATCTTGAGCTAGAGCGTTGTATAAATCCTTTCTCGATCCAACCTTATCCCAGCCACCTTTCTTCTGGTCAATTAAATTCTATACCTCCAGTCCCCATACCTGATTGCTTCATAAGCTTAATTTCTTCAACTCTGCGGTGATATCGTACGATGTGATTCTCAAAAACTGTTTCATAATTATTCGCCAGGTTATGGTTGTGATGTACATGAAATTTTTGACGGACCACATCTTTGGTTTTATGGGTGTACCCAATACGAAAAATTGCTTTACAACCACTTCTGCTTTCACTTCTTAGCTCACGAACCCTGTTTGGAGCTTTCTTGTATTTCTTGTCTGAATCCGCATTCGAACAACCCAACTACGGATCATCACCATCCCATTTGTTTTCTTTACCTCGTTCTTTCTAATACTGAAACCATATGCTTTTGAATATATCCGGTAGATGTCTCTGCTTCTTTATAGAGTTGAACTGCAGACTGACAATATCTCTTCTAAGAGCTGTTTTGGATCTTTGTTAATGTTGGCAGACTGCAATATTTTTTTCATCGTCACTGCATCGAAATCTAATGGAGATTCACCGTCGTCCCTAAGAACAGAATAAAACAAATAAACATGAGAAATAGATGTAAAAATATAATACATTTCTTAAATCCATTAGAAAGGGATGCGAAATAACATTTCGTTATTTGCGTTGATGTCGTCGTCATCGTTATGATGCATTCTTCCATCATTTTCTTCATCTTGTCTTCACTGTCTCCTAAGTTAACATCTTCCAAACTTTGCTCATCATCCAAATCATCTGACGTCCTCTTAAAGGAAGCTTTCTCTCGACTAAATCTTCCACACGTTCATCACTTTCTCCATGTGACGTCGACATTGAAGAAAATAGAGTTGTTAGAACACAGAAGAAACGAAGGACAGAAACAATACAAGAAGAAAGAGTAATGCTATATTCATACCTCCAAATTGTCCCTAATATAAGCCCTCCCATCTGATGTGGCATGTTAAAATAGTGTGTGTCATCTGACATGACTGATGACATGGCAAATTTTAATCCAAAAAGTTAACTACCCAATTTTCTACATATAATTTAACGTTAATATCAATGTTAATTTAATGTTAATATTAATTTATGTATATATTAATGTTAAGGTTAATGTTAATATTAATATTATTATTAATGAACGATAATATTATTAATGTTAATGTTATGTTAATATTAACTTTAATATTAATTTTACTTTTAGTTTTATTTTAAAAAAAATTGCCACGTCAGCTGCCAGATCAATATATCACGTCACTGCCACGTAAGGATGGACAGTTTGAAAGGCAATTTGGAGGTACAAAAAGCATTATTCAGGAAGAACAACTTCCAGCAAGGCAATACACAACCTTTTCGTCTTCCATGTACTCCGCCACGGGCCCTCTTTTGATGGCTCATGAAAAATCTTGAGTGAATCTAGGAGCAAGCTAATATTAAGGAAACAACTTCCAACAAAACAACTTTCTCGTCTTCTGGGTACATTTATTATTAAATTGTGTAGCTAATAACGCATGAACATGCAACAGCAATCTCCACGTGGCCCTCTTCTGTGGATAACGCATGCAGCAGCATTTAATGCTACGAAACCCTATTGTCTTGTTATGTGTTGTGTATCCTATGTGGCATGGGCAGAAGACAATAACTTGCATAGGCGGCTATATTCACAAATGACAATAAGTTTAAAAAGTCATCTCCAATGCAAAAAAGTATTGAGAAGACAATCAAAGTAATTTTTACGACTTCCAAGACACTTTCTCTTCTAATGATATGGTATCAGTGTTTATTATTAAATTGTGTAGGAAACGCATGTAGAGCATTAATGCTACGGGATCTGTTGTGTAAGGAACACAACTGAGAGAGAACCCGAGAGAGAAAGAGAGAGAGAGAGAAAGAGAGAGTGTGGGAGATGACTAGATTTTAAACTTAAAATTCAATTTTTGGTTATCATTACTATAACTAGTTTCACGTACGAGTTTAGACGAACACTAACCGAGCCCGAGTAACGTGACATCAGCTAGCTATGTTTCTAAATTAATTGGAACTACAATGTAATTGGAACTAGTTAAAGTTAAAATTGCATTCTTTTTTATTTAAAATGTAATTGGAACTACAATTAATATTAACATTCGCTTGTCCGTAGTTTAAGTCGATATTTACTGCTTCTTTGGTTAAGTCTATGCACCCAAAGAACTTGATTGTTCAAGTCGAACGCGTGCACAGCACGTTCCCTCGATGCAAGGCTTGACGTAGCCCTTTTGTCAAGTCGTTGCACGAACACATTAGAAAAGAGTTTTGTTGGGCTATCAAAGTATAGCAAGCATCGTCCCGTGTCACTGCATTTGTTAAGCAGTGAAAGGGTGTGAAGGCCACTGGCAATGTCAAGCCATCACGGACAATAGCTGGTTAGACGACGACCCTTTGTTGCTGCGGCCGATACGGTCCCTTGGCCTAGGGATGGATTGGTTGAAGGAGCAATACACAAGAATAGACTGTCATATTGGCAGGATTATTTTTGGTATTTTCGGTGAGGCGAGAGTTTTTATTTTCCGACGAGGCAGAGATTTCACCATCGACTTGATTCCAGGACGGCACCAGGACCGGAGAGAGTCTACAGGATGGCACCTTCAAAGTTGGAAATCTGTACAAGATGATTGAAGAACTCAGGACCAAAGGATTCATTCGGCTAGTGGATCGCCTTGGGGAGCACCGATGATTCTTGTGAAGAAGGATGGTACGTCAAGATTATGTGTTGATTATCGTACATTGATGACTATTTGATCAGCTCAAGGGAGCGGCTGTATTCTCGAATATTGGCTTGCGGTCATGAGGGTACCATCAGATCAGAGGCATAGAGAAATTAGTCATCCAGAAGACATCATTTAGATCGAGGTATGAACATTGGGATTTCCTTGTTATGCAATTTGGACGGACCAGTGTGCCGCCGTATTCATGGACCCCATGAATCGATCTTCAGTACTATTTGGATCAGTTTCGTGATAGTGTTCATACGACATCTTAGTCTAGCTGTAGTGCCCATCCCTATATCGTGCCCCGTACTCCGTCCACGGTGCG